>JBBPRF010000244.1:0-35649 GCA_038092875.1 Lanmaoa pseudosensibilis
CTATTTGACCTTCGTAGCATAGACCACTAGCTTAGGCGACTAGCCCTTGTCTTACCTAGCAATCTCTGCAATCGACAAGGTCCTTGTACCTTCGTTTCCTCGTCCCTTGTCTCTCGCTCCTCGCTACGCGTTCGTCTTCACGACCGTAGATCCCTTGAACTGAGGACGGTCGGTATTGCCTTAGCACATCCGTACTCCGTGCCTACGTCGTTACTTCGCGCCCGATCGCTGGACGACTCACTTCGCCACTTGGTCACTACACGTGCCAGTGGATTCCCCCGCGCCACGTGATCGCTTACGCGTCCGTGGAATACACTCGAACCCTCGTCACTTAGGACCTCCCTACGCCTTCAAGGGCTACGTCCGATCCTACCCGGGTCGAGCGTAACAGTTCTCAGACACTTAGAAGAGAATGACCTTTTCATGAAACCCGAAAAGTGCACATTCCATGCCACAGAAGTTGAATTCCTTGACATGGTAGTAGGAAAAGATGGAATTAAGATGGATGACTCTAAGATAAAGGCTATAATTGAATGGCCAATGCCAAAGAATGTGAAAGGGGTCAGAAGCTTTCTAGGACTCACTAATTTCTACCAAAGGTTCATCAAGGACTATGCACAAGTCACAAGGCTGCTTAATGACTTCATGAAAAAGGACTTACCCTTTGAATGGAAAGAAGCACAGCAACATGCATTTGACATGCTTAAGCAGAAGTTTACCATAGCTCCCATCCTGGCATTCCCAGACAATGATTGCCAATTCTGCCTAGAAAGTGATGCATCAGACTTCACAACTGGTGCAATGTTATCTATGTACAAAGACAAAAAATGGCACCCCATTGCCTTTGCCTTGCACTCCATGACCCTGGAAGAATGGAATTATCCAGTAGCTGACAAAGAGATGTTGAGCATCATCAGGTCATTGGAAATGTGACAACATTATCTAGAAGGTGCAAAGCATGAGTTCAAAGTCTAGAACAATTATGCTAATTCACAATACTTTATGAAGGCACAAGACCTTAACTGACACCAAGCATGTTGGGCACAATACCTATCCTGCTTTAATTTCAAATGGCTCCACAAAGCTAGCTCCACTATGGGAAGAGTGGATGCCCTTAGTTGAAGAGAGGATTACACACAAGGCATAGAAGATGACAATAAGGGAATTATTGTAATGCCACTGGAGAAGATTAGGGCTACTGTTCTGATTGAAAATGAAGGTGAACAAATCAAACAAAGAATCAAAAACACCACCTTGAAGATAAGAGTGTCCAATGTGCAGAAGCTATGCAACAAGCAGAATGCTTGCACACACAAGAATGGCATCATATTCAAGAATGGAAAAATGTTTGTTCCTGATGATGAAAATCTATGGATACACATGTTACAAATGCATCATGATACTCCCATCACTGGTCACCCAGGAATAGAAAAGACCCTGGAGCTCCTAGATCGGAGTTACTTTTGGCCAGGAATGGCTACACTTGTAAAGGATTATGTATCATGCTGTAACAGGTGTGCACATATGAAGGGGAGTAATTTAGTCCCTTACAGCAAGCTCAAATCCCTGGAGGTGCCAGACATGCCTTGGGTTGATGTCACTGCAGACTTCACCATGGATCTACATCTAAGCCAAGGGAAGGATTTCATCTTGGTTGTCATGGACAGATTCTCAAAAGAAGTTGAGTTCATACCATGCAACAAGACTGTTACTGCTCTAGAGACAGCTTGCCTGTATTTACATCATGTCTGGAAGAACCACAGACTTCCAAGAAGTATTGTAACAGATTACAAACTACAGTTCACCTTGCAGGTTATGAAAGATCTCTGCAAGCAACTTGGTATTACCCCTAAACTATCCACAGCTCACCACCCCCAAACAAATGCACAGACAGAATATATGAACTTAGATCTCCAGCAGTATCTCCAGTTATTCACAGCCAAAAAGCAAGATGAATGGGTTGATGGGTTATCAATTTCCCAGTTTAGCTATAATGCAAAGAAGCAAGCTTTGATGCAAAAGTCACCCTTTGACGTCATGCATTCCTATATGCCAAGAATGGGCATAGAACAACATGTTTCCAAGGCACCAGCTGCTTCAGAATTTGCCGATGCTATGGCAAAGATGCTTGAAGAGACCAGAAGTAATATGAAAAAGGCCCAGGAATGCATGAAGGTTCAGGCTGACAAACATTGCACTGATGCCCCATGCTATGTGGTTAGGGATAAAGTGTGGCTATCCATGGATAACTTACAGCTAACACACACCAAAAAAGCTGTCAGAATGGTAACTCAATCCTTATGAGATCACCAAGATGGTTGGAAGTAATGCAGTTGAGCTGAAGCTCCCCTGCTCTATGAAAATTCACCCTATTGTGAATATCTCTCAGGTTAAGCCCTGAAAAGATAGGCTGCCAGGACAAACTGTTGATCAGCCTGGTCCCATTGAGGTTACCAAAGATAGGGATGAGGTTTATGAAGTTGAGTACATCATCAACTCCTAACTGAAGGGATGGCAACTTGAATACTTGGTTCATTGGAAGAGCTACACAGATATGGACAGGACTTGGGAACCTGCTAGGAATTTGGAAGATGCCTCTAAGGCAATAGCTGAATTTCATGGGACTAACCCAAATGCTCCTTGACAACTCTGCATGGCTTACCTAGACTTTTTAGGTCTATTTAAACCTTATGAAAACATGACTGATAACCCTGATTGGAATGCACCCTTTGATCACCTGGAAGTCAATCCTTAGTAGGGTGGTAGTGTTACAAACATATATTTTCATCTCTTATCTTTTCATCTTATCTTATCAGTGACATGTTGTTATCTAATCACTGATGCTCTATCTTATCATTTGGACTTGGACATTTCTGCACTCATGGATGCACTACACTATAGATTCACCTGGATCTCTGATCCCCTTCACCCATGCATGGTTTCACTCTCATTTCCACACTGTGCATGGCTATGTCCTTCCATTCTGCCACACCCCATGGCTGGCATATGTTTTCCTTCCATTCAATCACCATACAGTATATTTTCCTCATGCCTGATCTTCTATTTCATGGCTATGGTTTTTTTTTTTTTTTTTTTGATGCACACACTTAACACATTGCTCAGACTACTATAGTATTACCCTATACCCCTATCTAGATTATGCACAAACATGCACAAATCCTAGAGTAGTATTTAAGGCCAAAGCAGCCACCAGAGAACTTCAATCAAGTTCTCTTGGAGTCTTCCCTTTAAACCACATTGTGAATAAGACTCAGTCTTTCCCCCATCTCCTCTTTTATCATTAGTGATCAGCCTCTGTAGACACTCCTAGCCTTGAAGTGGTTTATAGGTTGTTTCACAAACCATGTGAAAGGATAACTAGAAATGGAAAGAGGAATGATAATGACACATCATATGATAATGAGGGCCAATGAGAAGGCAATGTGTCATTAGTATTACAAACAAAAGGGAATTGGAAATGAAAGTGTAGTCAAATATATCATGGCTGTGGACTGCAGAATCATGTGATAGAAGCAGCTATTGCTGACTGGATAAGATCATATGAGAATGAAAAGAAAATGTATAAGGTGGGAGTCGAATGATCAACTTGTGGTGATACAATATATAGTTAGAAGTGAAGGAAAAAAGGTAGTAGTCCAGATAAGTCATAACAGGCTGGTCTTATAGCCTATACTGATTCCAATTGGGCATATAATCCAAATTCACATTGCTCTCAAACTGGCTGGTTTATCAAACTAGCTAATTGCATCTCCAGCTAGCAATCATGTCAATAGCAGTGCATTGCTTATTCCTCTACCAAGGCTGAATATGTTGCACTTTCTGATTGTAGCAAGCAGGTTGTTTGGTTGTGAACTCTTTTAATCAAACTTGGTTATACCCTGAAGCCTATCCCTATTTTTTTTTTGTGGTGATAATTAAGGCTCTATCTTCATGGTGTCCAATCCTGTCATGGAAAAACACAATAAACATGTTGATATCAAATGGCATGGTGTTTGTGAATTTGTAAGCAAGGGACTCATTGAGCTCTTCTTTATAGAAGGTGCTCCGAATCCAGCAGATATGTTCACCAAGAACCTAGGTCATATCAAGTTTAATCAATTTAGATCACAATTGGACTTAGTCTTCTATGACCATGCTCAGAGTGCTTAACTAGCACCAGCTCTATCTGCTTACACACCTTAACCTGGCTGCTTAGCGAGGGGGAGTGTTGGACAAGTGTACTAGCTACAGCTCTCAACTACCCTATTAGTGTACATCCTAGTGTAGTATACCATATATGGTAATCTGGTGATGTATATAATACTTCAAACTCAGCATCTGAGTTCTAATACATCTTGTTCAGTAACAACAACAACCTTTCTAAGAGCATCCCTCCTGGTACAGTAAGTGCCAAAGGCATTCTCTACATATAACTTGTTATTTCAACATTTGCTATGAGCCTTTGCTACAAGCTGCTTCATAAGTTAGTTACATAGAGTTTTCATGGATACAGTGAACAACAAGTCTAATGAAACTTGCAACATGAATTTTTGATTTAACTGACACAAACAAGCATCAAGCAAGGTTTTTGCCAATGCAAGTCAGCATTTCCAATGGATTATATTCCATTATAAAGGTGAAGCACTTTCAGTGATGTTAGGCCATTTGCAAGATGTAGCCAAGTTATAATCTGGCAAAAGTTCAGTCTAGCTGTTTTGGTCAATGGTTGGTCCTTGTGTAGGCTCACAAAAGCCTTTGAAAATACAACATAACAGTGTTGTTTTGCATATTAGTGCCATCACAAGATGACCTTGGGGTGGCCATAATCCCACAGCTGGGGACCCATGCAATTTCTTCTCACATGCTTGTATAGTATTGTTTGTCATGTACTTGGGTTTGGCATAGTTAGCAATTTCATTGAACAGTTTCACCTGAGGATAACTGTAGTCTTGTGAATCTCTGTATGACAACATGAGTTCATTCATGTAAAAACACCCTGTTGTATGTACAATTACATGACCTTTTTTCTTGGAACTTGGCAATCAGTTAGACAAGAGCATCTGCTGTATCAGGCCAGAATCAGGAACTGGCACCACTACTAATAATGTTCTGGTTGTAGAATACTCAGTAAGTCACTAAGTATGAACTAAAGGTACTGTGGTCCAATGTAGCTATGCTTAGGTAAGCAGTATACTAAATACAGAATAAGGAATATCAACTCTAACACTCCTCCTCAAACATGAGAGGCTGTGACAATAGGCTGTAAGTGTTTGATCTCATAGGTAAAAGAGAAAATCAAATGAATGTATACCAAATATATTGATAAATGAATGAGTAGTAGTCCATAGATGGATGGTAGCGTCCGTAATGAGTCACATCGTGTTTGCGCTCGAGCGGTTACCCGATATGGTAAGTCGCGGCTCGGCTATGCGGTACTGCTACGATTTCGTGCCCTGTCGTCTTCGATCGACTCCAGTACCTGCATCTTCACGTATCGCGCCTCAGGATCGCTCCTACACCATCCTCGGTCCATATACAACATGTATGACGCGTCCGATTCGCCCGATTCGGCTTTGACGCGACCGTTTGACTTGGTGAGTGAATCTCTTCACTCAGGCTCGACTGACTCTTCTAGGGTTCGTCTTGAGTCGTCCTCGACGCCGTGGTGGATCGACATAATCGGGAAGTGATCTGGGACGATTGGGGAGTGGTTCGGATGGCCTAGGTACGTCCGTCTTCGTGCGCTTGTACCGTCCGTGCTGACCTTCTCGGCCTCCAGCTAGCATCCGCGTTTCGACTCGTTTCGAGTCGTAGCGTGCGCTGCTCGTTGCGCTATCCGTTCCGCCACATCTCCCATCACTATGGACGCCGTCGCCATCGCTTTCGCGCCCCCAGTCGACTCTGTCGTCATCCAACTCGACTCCCTCGCCTGGACCTTCTCCTGGCCCGATATCTCGACATAGCGCGTTCGTTTCGACGACGGGCTCGTCCTCGACGCTCCTGGGACCTATCCCATCGTTTCCGCCGCCGTTGAAAACCTTTTGGTGGTCCGAATCGACTTGGACGTCCTCCGACTTGACCTCCTCGCCTATATGGGCTCCTGGCGTTCTATCTCGACATAGTGAGTTCGTTCCGTCGACGCGGTCGTTTATACCACCTGTAGGACATTCCTGGACGCTGTGGGTACTACCTGGTATGTGCGTTTCGCCTCCTGGGTCATCTGGCTCGTCCTGAGCTGTTCTAGGTGAGTTTCCTCCATCCCTTTGCTCAGAGCCTTCTCGGACCTGTTCTAACGCGTTTCATGGTCCCTTAGGCCTGTTCCGTGAGTCCTCTGCATCCTCAGATGGTCCTGACGCGTTCGTATCGCCTGTGGTAAGTCCGGCGTCGCAGCTCGCAACTAGACTCCTCTCCCCCTCGAGCTCGACGCTCGGGGGCTCGTTCTCTTCCGTTTCGCTGCGCGGTCGTTCGGATGGGCTGGTGGGTGATGGTAGAGGGTGTTGGGGTGCTCGTGGTACGTCTGTGACGTCCGTTGAAGTGCGCTGACGGGCTTTTTCAGCTCTCGTCGTCAATCGCGCACGCGTCCTCGCACATCCCTTCTCCCCCTCGATCGACTCGTCTCGACGCTCTCTCCATCGGTATGGGTGTCTCTGTGAGTCCCTCCGACCTCCTCGTCGATCTCTGTGCCTCCGTCTCCGTGCGTGAGGCTTGCGCTTCCCCCCGCGCTCGTCTCGCCCCCTGGCTCGACCTGGACCTCTGCTGGTTCTCTCGAGTCCTCCTGTGGCTCGTCAGGGCATCCTGGTTGACACGTCTCGACATCGTTCTCCCCCGCGGCCTCTGGACCCTCTCTCGACACCCTCGACATGGCCGTCTCGACCCTCAGCTCGCCTCCTCGCCCCCTCGTGCTCTCAGCATCGTCGGGTGGCTCTGTAGGCCCGTCTGGATGACGTTCATCGCCGTCCGTCGTGTCTGCAGGGTTTCCCGACAGTCTCGTCTTATCGGACTCATCTCTGTCTGGGTGGTTGCGTGATACGCTCCGTGCGTTCACCCCGGTCTCCGTCGTCTCGCCTTGGTCCTGAGTAGCCTTGGCTTCGACTTGTGGATCTGGTAGGTGCATTGGCTTGGTCTGGACGTCTGGCAGGCGTTTCTCGCCACCTCTCTCGTCCTCGTTGACCTTCGAGTCCGACTCTGTTGTCGGCTCGTCGCCATCCGCTCCAGCGTCGTCGGTCGTCAATTGACCATCTCGCTCCCCCACGAGCGACGTGCTGGATGTGTGGAGTGCGGCTGCGTCCACGGACGTGCTCGCTGTGGTCGTCGCAGCGGTCTCGTCCGTAGACGTATCTGCGCGACTATCTGCGTCGTCGTCGTCACCTGCTCCTCTCTGGCCCATTCCGTGCAATTCATTTGCGTGCAGTGGTGTCCGTGGTGATGGTATGGTGTATGACTCAACTGCTGGTAAAGGAGGTGGTTTAACGAAGTTGACCATCTGGTGATTCTGGTCCTGTGGGCCGCTCGCCGGGGTCACGAGGCTTCCGCCGTCAGTCGTTTCGGCCGTGGTCGCTATGCCCGGTCCTTTTGCTGCGGCTGCCTTTTCGTCGACTTTCCCGTGTGGCGTTTCACCCTTTCCGCCCACTTTCTCCTTTGTCTCGGCTCGTTCCTGACCTTCTTCAGACTTGCGTTCACGCGGCTTGTGGCTGCGCGCGGTGTCCGAGTTGTGTAGCCATGTCGTAGTAGGCTTGTTGAATCGATTTGTCAGGTAGTCCGTGTATTCCCGCGCCGAGTTGAAGTGTCGAAAATTCTTCAAAATGGTTCTTGGGACTGTGCACTCGATTATTCGTCATGCAATTGAGTCAAGAGCTTCGCTGAATCGTGCTGGTGGGTTTCCCGTGAGGTAATTGGCTGCGCACTGAATCTCAGCGGTTTTCTGGATGTCCTCACGCCATTCTGACCAATTTTTCCCGTCCAGTCTCAGCTTGACAACTTCAACCATTTCGTGAGTGAACTGTTGAGGTCACTGGGGAGCAGCAGGGCTCATAACCTGTAGAATACTCAGTAAGTCACTAAGTATGAACTAAAGGTACTGTGGTCCGATGTAGCTATGCTTAGGTAAGCAGTATACTAAATACGGAATAAGGAATATCAACTCCCACACTGGTTCAACCCTTAAGTGATCATGTCAATTGCTTCGCCGACGCTCATACCCCGCCCCCTCGTCGTCCCTCTTGTTCTCCCCAAATCACCCCACATAGGCCCGACTCCTCAGCCCAAAGTCGATCGATACCAAGGGCGCATAAACCATGTAAGAGATCTACAACGCGAGGCAGACGACTTGTCTGATGAAGAGAACGATCTGGAGGACTGCGTACGTGCGCATCCACAGCATCTACTGCATTCTTCATAGTACCTGAAATCAGAATCTACACGTCCGGAACCGCGGTTCCGTATGGTATATTCCAATAGGCAGACACACCACGCAGTTAGAAGAAAAGAACGATGTGCGTGTACATGCCTTGTCCAATCTCACGGAATAACATTCGATCCGGTCTGTGTGTACGTGTAGGCAGAGGATGATTCGGAGGGCTCATCTAGTGGCCGCACGGACGAAGGTACAACACCACCCCACGAAGAGAACGAGGACTCCGGACCGGACTTGGACGCCGGCATTGAAGATATGGATGAGGAACAGAACTCAGACGAGGTAGAAGAAGGTATGACAGAAGAATTCGAGGAAGAGCCATCGGACACGTTATAGGGTATTAGAATACTCACACCATCTCCAAGTTATTATGCCTTCACAACATAGCACACATCACTTGCTAGGTTCCTTCCACACAGCTGGCTTGTCGTGAAAAATTACCACTGTAATCGTAGGGTATATACAACCGCAACCCATCGCACGGAGTATGGACTGTCAACCCCTCAGCCAAGACAGGGGTGGGTCTACCTAGTACTCAGTAAGTGAGAGTCTCAATGATACCGTCTAGAATCCTGATCGCGTCCGGCATGTTGAAATTTTCAAACTGCAATGCAGCAGGTACGCTGTCATCATGAACCTGAGTACATTCACAGCGAAAGGAGGAAAAAAGGATACTCACTCCCAGCCAGCAACTCGCTTTACAGGTGCCTCCAACCGCAAAAATGCCCTTTTCTGTACCTCCGCTGCAATTTCGCCTCCAAAACCTCCAGTGTACCCTGCTTCATGAACGATGACCAATCTCCGCGTCTTTTTGACGCTCTCCACAACAGTCTCCGCATCCCAGGGCAGTATGGTGCGCAAGTCTATGAGTTCTACCTTCGCACTCCGTAGTGAGGCAGGAATAAGAGGCTCCAAGGATGCGGGTGGAGATCGCAGAATATTAAGGGCAGATTCACAGTGGTAGATTGGTGTGCCCCAGGATAGAAGGGTTAGGTCAGACCCCGGGGTAAGAATCTCGGCACGAGAGAGAGGGAGGGCAAAATCATCGATCGGAACTTGCTCGACTGGCAACTACGATGTGAGCAAAGAAGAAACAGACACCGAGGGTCGCACAGAATTACCTGCGGAACGATATAAAATCTTAGGTTCCATGAAGAGAACAGGATTAGGATCACGGATTGATGCCAAGAGCAACCCCTTGCATTGAATTGGCGACCTGGGTATGACAATCTACGATCAAGACGTGCCCCAAGTTGTGTCAGCTTCGACACCGTAAAAGCAGATAAATGAAAATAAACCTTGAGTCCCGAAGCACCAACGAAGAAGCCTTCGGGGCTTTGAGAATGGTATAAGCCACCGTGTCCGACTGCCATCGTTGGCGTACGGATTGTTAATCCACCAATTGAAAATTGCCCACCCGCGCGGTACCTATACTTGGCGGCCTCATTCACGATCTGTATCGATGCTGAGGACTACGAATGAGAGAGCATTGGTTAGAGCATACCTGGTCAAAAGCAGGAAAAATGTAGTCCGAGAATTGTATCTCTGCGATGGCTGTGTGTCCCATAGATGCAATTCCGATACCGAAACCAGCGATGCCTTGCTCCGTCAAGGGGGTGTTAAAGACGCGTTCGCGACCTATTCGTGCATATGTATATACCGCGGTCTGTCATCATGGACGAATAAGAGAATGGTAATCCTACCGAACTCTTCTGCAAGGCCCTGCAGAGGATACATAAGAGCTGAACGACATGTAGAAACGGTACGAATCATACCATAGTGCAGCGGAATACACCTCCAAATGCAACGTCCTCTCCGAAGACCACAGCGGTATCGTCTTTTGCGAGTGCAATACTGCCAGCCCGTCAACACTGCAGACAGACAAAGCTACCCATCACACCTGAGCGCATCCCTTACGGCTTGATACACGTTCATCTTCCTTGTTTCACGACCTCCCACCATGGATCGCACAGGACCAGAATCGTCTTCGTTGGTCCATGTCAAACCTGGTGTACGGAGGGCCGTTTCCCGAGTGAAACGAAGGAGCTGCGAGGATGCTACGGAGGTGAGATGGCCACCTGCTGCTGGCGGCTCAACGGTGTTGGTTGAGTACCACCGCCGGGAACACTGCGTCCGCCCAATGTCAGAGGTAAAGCTGAGCAAGATGTACTGACGGGACATACGAGTGTAGACAGACGGGTGAGAGGACGGAGAGCCGAAGGACTGGTGATGAACATGGTCAATGGAGAAGCTGGAGTATGTGCAAGATCCGAGCCCTCACCTGATAGCCGGCGGGCCCCATTGTTCCTATTAGTATCCGAGTCTCCCGTGTCATTCCACTCTAAGTATGTACAGCCTCTTCACTGGCGACTCAGAAGCTTCAAGGAAAGACGTCGAAGTCCATCGCGCGGCTGCAGTATAGTACACAGTATAGCGACGTTCTCGCGGTCAGGCTCCACTACGGCAACAGCAGCGATGGAGAGCGATAGCGCATTCGTGGCCCCGGAAGGCGTGTACTCGGTCACAGAAGAGCACAAGCCGCCCATCGTACCAGCACCATCGAGCACCGCTCATTTATACCCCACACGGCTCTCTACCGTCACTGTGCACTTCAGCCACTCGAAACATGCGAGCTCGCCAGGTTTGGCGCAGTTGCTCGGCGCGAACCTCAACAAGGATTTGCGGAGAGACAAAGAACGGGAAAGAGAAAGGGATAGGGACAAGGAAAAACAGCTGCCACTGGACGATCGCAGTTTGTCCTCCAGCGACACCCCAGACGACAACCTCACCTCACCAGACGTAACTTCGCCCCAAACGACTACCGTTCAAGATCTAATTGTGTCCCAGGAACCTCACCACAAGCTCTTTGCGCACCCATCCGTCCCGGGGAAGAAGAAATCCAGCACTTCCAAACCGAAGCATAACATGCGCACGACTTCATCCACTTTCATAACACGCATGCAGAGCGTCGAGGGACTGAATAAGATTCTTGCCAGCAAACAGGGTGAGGTGACATTCATGTTCTACAACACTGGTAAGACCTTTCTCTGGTATGAGGTTGGCACCAAAGCCAAGGTGTGCACACACGTACCAAACTTGGTCTACACCTCTGCTAATAATCAAACAACAGGAGCCGCTTACAAGAATCAGTTTTTCCGCATTTCCCACCTGTCATGACGTGAATACCCTCACTGCTTCGGCCGAGAGACTTGATGTTGTCATTGGGTTTAATACAGGCGATCTGGTCTGGTTTGGTGTGTCGTGGTTTGTCGTTCTCTGGAGGCGTCTGCTGAGGGTATTGTTTCATAGATCCCATGGCAAGTCGATATGGTCGTCTTAACAAACAGGTGTGAATACTAACCGATCTACACCATTCGTCGCTCACGTTGGTTTTCGAGGGCTCTATTTCCTCCTCCCCTTGTACTGCAGTGCGCTGGGTCCCCGCATCCTCCACCCTCTTCCTCGTTTCCCATGCAGATGGCACGATAGTTGTTTATGACAAGGAGCGAGATGACGGGGTGTTCAGCGTGACAGCCCCCACTACCCAAACATCAACCCTATGTTTCCCCCAATTTAATCTGCATTCACCTCAGAATCAGTCACTACCAGCAGGGGAATGGGATCCGTTAACGGCAATGTATGTTACTGTGCCACCATGGCATCCCGAAGCCAACGTGAGTGGAAGTGCGAGAGCAGATAAGGGGGTTGCCAAAAATCCCGTCAGTCATTGGAGACTGAGTACACGCGCTGTTGTGGGTGCGTGCTTCGTTCATGAGCTTGTGAGCGCGCTGAACCTTTCATGCCTAGATTTTGCGTTCTCTCCAGACGTCAAGCATGTCGCCGCCATATCAGAGGATGGCTGTCTAAGAGTAATCGACGCATTTGCTGAGCAGTGAGTGGCATACTTTTCGTGTCTCTTTCTCTTGACAACACCAGACTTGTTGATTGTTACGCGTCATACTTCGGCGCATTGACCTCTGTCGCGTGGTCACCCGATGGTCGGCTCATCCTGGTATAGTATTTCTTTCGTGTCACGATCGCTCATCTTATCTGGCAACTGTTTTGCAGACAGGTGGTCAAGATGACCTTTTGACAATATTTTCCCCATGGGAACAGCGTGTGGTCGCTAGGTGCCAAGGACACTCCTCTTTTGTCTCCGCTGTGGCATTTGATGCACCGAAGTGTGACGGACGGACATACCGGTTTGGCAGCGTTGGAGAGGACAACAAATTGATATTGGTCTGCCTGTATCCATGTCAAATAAGCACCGATTCTAACCTCATCATTACAGTGGGACTTTTCCAGTGGTGCCTTGCACAGACCAAAACTTCAACATGGCCACCATCCGCGTGTCTCAATGGCATCCAGCGTCTCATTGGCTGTGGCATATCGTCGTGGGACTAGCTCAACCACTCAACTTTCAACACCTAGATATCATCCTGCACCGTCCAGAAACGAAGTATCTGCAGTCCAGCCAGTTTTGGTATACGATCAGTCATCCCTTTATCTTCATTTACTTACCAAACGTGCTCCTCACTCAGGTTAAACATATCGAAGCCGACATGCTAAGCTGCCTGACATTTATCCCTCGCGCACTATTGACAGCAACAAAATACGGCCACGTGAGGATGTGGGTCCGGCCACTTGTGACACCTGGGAACCCGCGTCGACGAACACATGGGAAGCAGGCGCTCTCAATATCGGACCTACAGAATGTCGTTTAAGCCTTGGGCTCTGTGCGAGATGGAGGGATGCGAGAGTTAAATTATACATATATTGTGACTTCATGTATCCAGAGCCTCAGCGTGTATGAGGTGAGATCAGCTAGATCTGGCTGTTCGATGTTAGCCATTTTGCCTGATGGTGACCACAGGCCCTTCTTTAAGGAATCGGAACTCTCTCAATGCCAAGGAGACAGGCGGGACCTGGTGCAGCACTTTGAAATCCACAGCCCATTAATGTTCAAATATCCTTCAAAGCATTTGACAAGTCTCGACAATTTTTTAACTACATAACAATTGTTTGAATTACTATAGTGCGTGTCAATAAGGAAAATTCCACGACGGAGTGCTTTGAACAAAGGCATTGCAGATTAAGTACATATGCTGCGTGGGGGTGGCGGGAACGATGATCACAATATGTGGAACGTACGTATGAACACTAGGAGGCAAACACAGTTTCTTACTTGGCAGTAACTTGAATAGCCCATCTTTCAATCCACCCCCGATGCACAAGTGCAGCTTCAAGGGCCAACAGGAACATGTCCCGACGCCATGCCTTAATACCCAGAATCTTCACCCACATCTCGCGGGTCTTCTGCTCCCCTGAGAGCGACTTGTACACGTGACGCAGCGCATGTTCGTAGTCAGCCGAAACGTTTGAGAGTGAGCCGACAACCAGATCGGGGCTGTATGAAGCACTAAGTTGTTTGATGACGGAGACGAGTGGCCGCGGCCGGCGACGTGAACGTTCGGAAATGATGAACGGAATAGCGGAAATAATTTGCGCCATGCTGAATATTCGAAGAGATGGAGAGAAAGCCGTAAATTCCAGTGTCACCTTGCAACCCGCATTTAAGGAGGGAGTTATGCCGCGAGGAAGACAGTCGAGACAGAACAGAGGGTGCGAGGTCGACGAAGCCAGAGCAAAAGGATGCAAGGATAGACCCAGAGGAATTGGTTTGGCAGTGGGCGTATTGCTGTGCAACCAATCAGACAGCCCAAACATATGTCCCGGCGAATGCAACGACGAATAATCTAGGATGTAGTGGATGCACACTCAATGGAACTCAGCTACCGTATGTACATACCTGACCTGAACTGTCCGGTCGGTGTCCCCTGTGTAACCCAAATGTCTGGTAGATAATGGGTGGTACGAACCTTGGCAAGCATCCACCACTCGAAACAACTAATCCACCACTTCCACCCAATATTTATGCATATGGTATGCCCATTTACAATTGCCCCCGAGCCTATGAGGTCTGCCAAGTCGTTGATAGGCTTGCGAAACTCTATGACGCCGTCGATCGTATCCTCGATGATCACCTCGAGGGGTATATCGACACGTGAACGGAGGACACTCGCAAATTCAATGTAGCGGCTTGGCCAGAGCGAGCACGTTGGTACTATGACAGCGAGGAGAGCTCGGAGAGCAGCCCTGGTGTGAATGTAGTCTTCCTTCCGAGGTCGCGAGAGCGCCAAGAAGCATATAGGCACGAAGACAAGAAAAAGGCAGCATGAAAGGACTGACGCGGGGTGTTTGAGACTGTCCCCGAAGAAGCCAAGACAACCTGAGAGACCATCAAGACGAGAGTAAAGGACTTTGTCACTCAGGATGTCCCAGGATGCGATATCACTGTCTTTGGTCATAGTTGGAGTACTTGGCGGTTCGTGAAGTGGTTGGCTGGCCGCACCGATTGCTGGAACTGAGTTCACATTAGTTACAAATCGACATTTCGTTGCCTAAATTTTAAAATATTGACAGAAAATGTCTCAGTAAATCCGACCTATTCAATGATATGGAATCAGCTAATAGGAGGCCATGTGCAGAAAATAAATGGAGGCCAAAATATCATCATCGACTTTCATTTGCTCAGAGATTAGGTCGGCACCACAAAAAAAAAAAACGACGCCAGCAGGATTCGAACCTGCGCACTCGAAGAGTAACAGATATCGTGTGCCATTCGAATCTGTCGCCGTAACCACTTGGCTATAGCGCCTTAGGGTTCTGAAGGGATTAGAGATTATATGAAGAGGAGCGTGGAAGAATGTCCACTTTTGGTAACCATATTAAAGTTTGCCGGCTTTCAGTTCCAGCCTGCGCCCTCAAATTCCTCTTGTTGAAGAGAGTAGTCATGGATTGGTTTGTTTCTGTCACTGACCAGTTCTTTAGCGTTAATCACTTTCGCTTTTAGTCTGGAATTCAATATTCGGCAACGCATTCTATCTGACCTAGCTGCGCACGAGCCAGACACTGAAGATGACTTCTTGAGTATTCAACACCTCCTTCAGTCTAAGGCTCAATTACTTCCACAAGATAATGTCAAGTCAAGTAGCGGGGGATTGGACACAAACGCGAGCAAAAGGATATACGTGGTATGGACACTGACTGTTGTGTTTCCAACGTCCAGTTGTCTGATCGCCTTACAAGACGGAAGCACGGGCACATTGTAATGTTGCATTCGGAGAAATGGTTGTAAACCTTCCCGAGAAGCATGTTAAAGACCAAGTCGATATACTTTTCACGGTTCTCGTTGATGTCTTGGATGACGCGCCTCACATTGAGTACGACCAATCCTTGTCCTGGGACGGTAGGCGGGTTTGCCATCGTACTGCACTATTCTGATCCTCGTGTTATAGAATGGGCACTCCCGGATCAACTTGTCTACTCGACTGTTTCTGCTATCCTACGAGTTTGTTCTACTCACCCTGATCGAGTGGACCAGGCAGTCGACACTATCCTACGATTCGTTACTCAAGTAGTACAGAAGCTCCCGACAGCGACTCGTGAGTATTCTCCAGTATTCTCAATTTGAAGTCACCAATTGAAATCCGTCAGCGCTCGAGGTCCTGACGCAGCTAACTCCTTCTGTACATGGCCTCTACCGTGCCATCACCTCAATGCTCTTTCCTTGGACGGTAACTCAATGGCAACTTCTATCTCATGCTCTTGCTGGCTTAGTCCAGGATCCCATTCTTGAATGCATCAACCGACTTCTCCTTGATATCCATCAAGAAGCAGAGGCAAATCCAGATTCATCTGAGACCTTTTTCTTTTGTCATGCCTTCATCACACGCTATATCAACTTCGGGAGACCCCTGAGCGGGTATTTTATCGTGTGCTGTGTCATGGAGTTGCAGTGGACTGTACTCGCTCAAGCTCTTGTTGCGGTCTCAGCGGAGAGTGTCCAGTACCGAGGACCGTTGAAGGAAGCTGCTGCTGCTAACAAGGCCTGGTTGAGTCTGATGAAAAAAGCCGCGAAGAAGTTGCCTATGGAGGATGGAGTGACGAAAGACACCTTGAATTCCACCATAAGGGGATCCCTACAATGCTTCAAGGATCTTTTGGTGCAGATACAGGATATGGATATTGAACCTCCCATTGATACATATGCATGGGAGACGATGTCTGAAAGCTTGGTGAGTTTTGTTTCTACTAATGGTACACATAGATGAACTTGCCATACTTTGCAGAAATTGGCGTCTATATGTTCGGTTGCTTTGGGAGAACTTGACCCTGACCTTTATGCATGTCTCGGTCTGCTTCTTAGCGACAAGACCTCAATAATGGACAACTTGGTTCAAGAGGCAGCTCTCAAAGCAATGACTGTGCTTGTTCAGAGCTTCCCAGAAATTGCGAAGGAGCTGGTACACCACCTACGTCGTTTCGTAACGTCTCCTCTTCCGATATTTGAATTTGCTTTCAATGCCGAGAAACGCTCTCCTCCACCACTTACAGCCGCAGCAAAATGCTTTGGTTTGTGCGTCAAGGTGGGGCTCCTGTTTGAGTTTGTGGAAATCCCGGACTGATTTCATTGGAAAGTTGGCGCCAGGAGAAGATTCTATCATGTCTAACATGTATTCTCTCTTAAACTACATTGCTGCAACGAGCCAAGAGATTTTCGAGTCTTCTTCGCAGCAGCAGCTTTTGCACAATCCGCTTTACGCCCCTCTTTTGTCGTCTTCCACTGATCAGCTCACCTTCCAGAGCGAAGATGTGGGTCTTCGGGGGCGTTCCGACGAAGAAAAACGTCTTATTGGCATTACTACAATATCCATCGTGACTCGGCTCGCTCTGGAATTCGACAAGGAAGAGGTGACGAAGCTTACAATTTCTATGTTGTTGCAGAGGCTTCGTACGGCGGAACCTACAGTCGAAGCAGCTATTGCGTACAACTTGGTGGACTTAGCCTTGGTTGCTCCCGAGGATGCCTTCGTGGATATCATCCGTGCGTTTTCGGCCATCAACCGCACAGCAAATCTGGAAGATCCCAGGTTCTCTAACAATATGGTAGGTTAAATCATCCTGCGAAAAATCATGGCTCACCACCACTACCATGATCAGGTATTGGCAGCACAGACCAGACTTGCTCGAGAAATCGACAGAAGACCTGATCTCTATGACGTGTACTTGGAGGAACTCCTTACCCTCTTCTCTGACAAAGGTGTGGTGATTCAAAATGCCGCTGCTGCGGGACACAATGGGAAGGTTAGTTATTATCTCCCGTCTGCTGATACCCTCATTAACGACGAAGGAATTTGCCAGACGGAAGAGATGATAGAACAGCTCGCTTCGCTTCTTCTTCCCATTGAAGCCCTCCTGGATCACGCTGACTTCATGCCTCACCTCCATGCTACCTCCGAGCTGACCAACCTGTTCCGAAATTTGTGGTTCTTGTGTGTCCTTTTTCACTTTACTACTTCTGGAGAGGAGGAGAGAGAGAAGAGCGCCATGACGTGGCTATTGCCTGCACTTGCAAGGATCGCGATAAAGACGCCATGTTTAGTCCTCGAGAACGTATCGGATGCGGTAAGTGATTTGGAGTATCGCACGGTTGTGAGACACGAGTACGCCCATTCGGTATGGTCTTTTTCCAGCCTTATGATGTTAAAATGTTGATCAACTACAAGGTTCTGGCAAAGCACCGTGCTTATCTTATACGCCATATTTCCTCGAGCGCGAGCGACCTACGATCATTAACAACTGGTCAAGTCATCTTTGTGTTGACTATGCATGACATAGAGACAATGCGCTCTGCGGCTGGACTGCCTTCCTCCTTAGTCTCCTACTTCACCAATCCGAGTTTGAACAAACAAAACGGTCTGAATGTCTGCATGGATGCTATCGCCGACAATGTATGCTTTCTCTTTCAATTGATGCTGGCAGAAGCTAATGGAGCGAACAGGTAATCCGAGGATGCAGTGCTGATCTAAACACCCAGGCTGCGGAGCAAGCACTTCCATATCACCTTTCCTCAGAACTGTGCAATTTACTTGTGGCCAGTACCCACCGCATCGCGCGTGCTCGCGAGGTGGCGTCGAGGTACCTCAATCGTTTGATCACCTCATTTCCGTCGTTGATGTGTGACGCAACACTTGTCTACGATATTCTTGAGTGTCTCACCCTCTTGAGACGTGCGTGTGAGAATGAATACCTCGAGGAGGTTTGTGCCATTTCCTCTTCGAAAGTTCTGTGCCCTCACATTTCCATTGTAGTACAATCCTACATATGAATTTCATTCTGAACGCACAGGCATACGTCTGCAGTTGACAGATGATTACAGTGTCAGAAATGATATTCTCCGGCAGTTGCAGCGACATGCAAGCAACTGGTTCGAGCTTGCCTTGAGCCGCGCCCCGATAGAGCTCCAATCAACTCTCCAGGTTTTTTCCTAAGTCCTGACGTGCAGAACACAGGTATAATGTCCATTTAACAGAAATACCTTGCCGCAACACAACCCCTCGCTGGCTCAGACACATCTGAACTAGGCGCATCTATGGCAGAAAATTTTGCCAAAGCCTTCGGGCCGCCACATCGACAATTAAGTAAGTGATGTCGCGATCAGAAACCGGGTTCCTGACACCTTTCAGCTTCACTTCGTTCCCTATCTAAGTGGGAATATGATCGTGCAAAAGTACTTGCGAGCCAGCTTGCCAGTAAAAGCTACTTCGCAGGTGAAGCCGCAGGCCTGCGGCTGGCTAGTCATAAATGCAGGTGACTTCGTACACATGAAAGCAGTGGCTCATGTTCGTTGAACTACAGCGCAAGACGTCTTGGACAAAGTTCCTCCGCAAAACGCAACTGTCACTGATATCTTGGCATTGAAGAAAAAGATGCAAGATACCATGAATGCTATCTTAGGGAAGACTAGTACATTGACTGTTCAGGACCTTAAACGCCTATTATTTCGTTGCGCAGCGACCCTCATAGCGTTGGATAAGGTATATGCTAGCATTATCGTTTTGGAATTCTGTAGCTGATGACTGGCAGTGCGAGTATACTCTCCTGCACTACCTCGTCACTCTACCGTTCGAGGTATTCACACCATCCGCCATAGCTGCTGGCATTGAGGTTTGGACGTGGGTAATAGCGGAGAAGCCAGTTGCCGAGGTTATCCTCATAAGCGAGATTTTGGCGGCTTGGTTTGCCACTGTAAGAGACAGAAAGGGGGTTTTCTCGCAATGCCTAAAGTCAGACTTTTCACTGGAGCTTATCATAAATAACTCACGTCTCCTACAGCTACGGTGATCCATTCTACCACCCAATAGGATACAGCCCCACAGACAAGGAGGAAATCGATCGTGCAACTTCCTACGCCCGACGTCTTCTTCTGCCACATACCCTTGTCCTGCAAATGTTATTCAGTCGGTTGCAAGCTGCCCGCTATCGTCGATCAACAGTTATATTTCTTATGCAACAGCTTGTCTTACGATCCAGCCACGCCCACAAGCTGTTCAGGTGGGTTACGCATTTGAACACGTTAGATCTTCCACTGACTCTACTTCAGCACGCACCCACTTGCCCGCGAACTGCGCTATTCCTTCCTTCTGTTTGGTTTTGAAACACTGAAGAGCTCGAATTTAGACATCTTCTCCGAGTGTACGATGCGCGAAAACCTTTATCGTACAGCATACGCATGGTTTGCAGTTCGACCCCAGTAAGCAGCTCTGTCCGTCTGACGTTTCAGTTGCTCATCATGTTCCTAAGATGGTCATTTGGGGCGAATCGTGTTCAAGTGGATGCCGATATCAAAGTCCTCTCGGAATTCTTCGGGCATCTCCAAACTGACTCAATCCGCGCTCTTCTTTCGCTATCCAGCCTACCTCCTGCTCAATCAATCACAAAGAACTCGCGTGTGTACAAATTACCATCTTACATAGGTCAGACTAACTTTCAACAGTCTACCAAATCCGTCTTAAGAACATGAACCATCCGCTCCGACTACTCATAGAAAATGAGATGTATCGACTCACGGTGTGGGCAAATCCCACAAATGACACGAATAGGGGACATGATCACCCTGGAACTCTTGAACGAACGATGCCGGAGGTGAGACTCAGCTCAAACGTGCTCAAATATCTAATTCGTACCTGGGTAGAGCACCTGGCCCGTGCTTGCACGGAGCGTGTGGGAGATAGATCCAGCTATAGCTATCTATATGATGGAACGCTTCAAAAGTACCGCAGCATACGCTGAGGTTCAGAGGCTTGTTCGCGCGAACCCCGCTGTCGTTATGCATACTCCTGAAGGTTTACGCTATCTAATCGATGATGCCACCCGTGTAAATCAGAGGAGAGAGCTAAAGGTCCTGCCTTTTTCGTGCGAAGTCTCAGCGTTAGACTGATAATGTTTGGTAGCACATCTTGCTCTGGTCCCCCGTCCCACCGGTAATCGCTGTCACATTTTTCGAGAAAAAATACAACAATGATCCTTACTTGCTTCAATATGCCCATCGTGTTCTCAAAGAACACCCAGTTGACTTGACATTTTTCTTTGTACCGCAAGTTGTCCAGGCGCTACGATTCGATGACCTTGGTGAGCTTGTTCTATATGACGAAGAGTTACAGAGACGAAACACATTGTAGGTTATATTTCCAGATTCATTCTTGAAACCGCGATGATATCGCAGCTATTCTGCCACCAAATTATTTGGAATATGAGGGCAAACTGCTTCAAGGATGACGCAGCAGAAATAGTATGTCCGGCAGACGTAATCAATGAGTAAACGTTTGAAAGTCAACTTTTCCAGGAAGATCCTATGAAACCAGTCCTTGATAAGATGACCAGCCTAGTGGTCGAATCACTGTCAGGGGAAGCGAGGTCATTTTATGACAGAGAGTTCAGATTTTTCCAAGAAGTTACGTCCATATCAGGAAAGTTGCGGCCGTACATAAAGAGACCTAAGCCCGAAAAGAAGGCAAGTTTGTATTTTTTTTTCGATTCGCATAATCCAATCCTTTCCTAAGGCAAAGATTGACGAAGAGATGGCCAAAATTCGTGTCGACGTTGGCGTTTACCTTCCAAGTAATCCAGACGGGAAAGTCGTTGACATCGACAAACTCTCTGGCCGCCCATTACAGAGTCATGCCAAGGTTAATTTCATCCGCGAGGTGATAAAGTCAACTAAATCGCCATTCTCCCAGGCCCCTTTTATGGCTACATTCAAAGTGAGGAAGGAACGTATTGTAGTAGAAACAGATCCCGAGGCCTTACTGGACGCTTCTGGCATCGAGAAATGTGAAGAATTCGACGTTTGGCAGCAAGCTATTTTCAAAGTAGGCGATGACTGCCGCCAGGATGTCCTTGCACTTCAGATTATCGCGATGTTCAAGAACATCTTCACCGGCGTCGGTCTAACCTTGTACCTCTACCCGTATAGAGTCACAGCCACCGCTCCTGGGGTAAGGTTTGCTTTGCCTGAGTTGATTTGATACGCTGAGTGGGGCATATCAGTGCGGCGTGATCGATGTGGTACCCAATGCCACCTCACGGGATGAAATGGGTCGCGCCAAAGTCAATGACCTCCTCGATTTTTTCGTTTCCAAATATGGAGGAGAAGAAACTATTGCTTTTCAGAGAGCTCGTCTTAACTTTATCCAGTCTATGGCAGCATACTCTGTGGCGTGCTATATTTTGCAGATCAAGGATCGGCACAATGGTAACATTATGATCGATGGCGAAGGACACATCGTACATATAGGTTGGTTGCACGTGAAGTGACAGGATCATGCCACTTACTATACTTGCGTCAAGATTTTGGATTCCTGTTCGACATAGATAAGTCAGTCCTTTCGTATCTTGCCACAGATGCTGATATTGTTTGGTTTGCGATTTACGGCCTGGAGTAAGTATTCTCCAATACAAAGAGTCATTCTTGGCTCATTCTCGTAACGCAGGGTGTCAAATTCGAGCCTAGCTCCTTCAAACTCAATCACGAAATGGTTATTCTGATGGGTGGCCGACATTCTCAAGGATACGAGCTCTTCCAGCAACTGACGGTTAAGGCCTTCCTTGCTCTACGACCCCATGCAGATCAACTGGTCAGCACAGTGCAGCTTATGCTGGGCACTGGTCTGCCTTCGTTCAAGGGGGAAGCAACCATCAAGCGGCTGAAGGATCGGTTTGTCCTCGGATTGAGCGAGCGTCAAGCTGCGGACTGGATGATGGGTATCATCCGGAACGCACATGAGAATATCAGGAGTACCGCGTATGATGAATTCCAACGAGTAAGTGAATCCTGATTTGTGGAATCCTACTTCGCTGATCAATTACACAGCTTCAGAACGGTTTGTCTACTCGCATTCTAGGCCGACGTCGACCCTTATCCTTTCTCTTTGTGCAGGCATACCCTATAAGTGAAGTTGCACCGTCATCCTGGTGGTCAGCTGCACAATTCGGCGTTGAAGGGGAATTGACATTTCTACCGTGGTACCCAAGACTAGCACTACTAATACTCCCTGAGGTCCTCGTACTATCTAGTTGTCTATAGTTCAACGTGTAACGTCAACGCTCCGCCGTTTGTATCTAGTAGCACAAGTACTTTGCAAGTACTTAACTTGAAGGATCCGCATCCCCGAACAGGAAAGACTCCATCCACAGCCCTGCCGCCGCGAATGCTTATCGATGTAATTAATCCATTGTAGTATTCATCCACGAGCAACTACTGTCTCACCTCAACCCTACGGTCATAATCATGGAATTTTATATTAGAAACGTCGATTTCAAAGCCGATGAATGGGAGATAACGACAGAAATCGCGGGTCAGGTTCTCCATGTCTGCCCTGGGCTGTTTGTCACCAATCCAGAGGAACGTCTACCTAATTTCAAGGTTCGACTGAACAAGAGCCAAGCGGGGGGAGTACAAAACGATGGCAGTGGTGCATTTACTTTGACAAAATCGCTAGGGAATAAATTCAAGCGCCTAAACGAGAAGGGTCATATCGGCGTACTGGTGAAGGGGAAAAAGCTCAAGTTCTTCCCTAATACAAACAAGGTTGGAAAATCCTTGCAACTTGAGCTCGAGAAGGCCCCTTTCATCGATCCAAAGATCGCGAGAGATCGTGGACGGAGGATCAATACCCTCCATGACCCATTTCTCGTCACGCGCGTTCAGATTGGTCTGTATTAGTCGACCAATTCAGTGCAGTGAATGGCGATGAGCTCACTCTCCACTTCTAGGTACCTTCTATCATCCGCGAGGTGCATGCTCACGAGACCCTCGCTCATTCTCGATTGAATGGGATCAAGACCTTCGCCAGCAGAGTATGGGGTGGCTTTTCTTTGAGTACGAACATAAATGCCTTCGAGTCCAGGTAAGGCTCGCTATATTCAAGCCGAGTGGCTAACCTCTAGGCTGACCGTATTACTACTAGATTGGCGATCAGACACATGAGGAAACATTCTACAACTTCATTGTTCGATTTGCGAGTATCAACAAGATGGCAATGGGACGCGACTTCGGAAATCCTTGTAAGTGATCGCATTGTGGTCAAGCTTTTCCTTATGAATGATGTATAGATGTCTGCTTTGATTTATTCACACCTCCCGTGATCCAAAAAGAGGAAATATTTCGCTCTCTTTCAGATAGTGGGGAAGAAGGCAAATATCGCCATCGCGTGGGATCTCTGAATCCAGGTCACGCAGTCGTTGCCCCATATGCACATCAACTGCGCATCGTGCTATACGATGCTAGTGACCCTGGCTTCGAAGATGTCCTAGCGAGGTTCGACTCCTACTGTCGCACCTCGTCTCTACACCCACCAAAACAAGGAGTGACTATAGACGCGAATGGCCGCCAAAACTTTTTTTGCAGCAAGAAACTCAGCGAAATTGCAGCGTGGTTACGGTCACCGCTTCTGACTTCGAATTGGCGGGTTGCATTTCAGATCGAAGCCCTTTTACACAATGGTGCTGCAAACACGGTGGAACTGATGGAACTTCGGCCACGTATTGAAGAGTTGATTCGTTATTTTGGGGATACGGCCGGTGACATCATGCGGCGCTTTGCGGAAAGCGCTGCCCATCGTCCCCTGGGGCAGCGTGTATTCGAATGTTTGGAGAATGTCTTACAGAAAAGACCTCGTCGTCCACGAACTTCTCCCCCTAGAGGTCGCTTTTTCTGTCATCATGTCACGTTCACACCGACCCGGCTGCTCCTGGAAGGACCGACCATCACTCAATCTAATAGAGTCATTCGTGAATATGAAGGCCATGAGGACCATTTCCTTCGTGTCGACTTCCGTGACGAAGATCGCCTTCAATACAGGTGGGATCGAGACGTCGATGGTGCATCCTACCTCCAGGAACGTGTGGGTACGCTGCTGAAAAAGGGATTTGATCTTGCCGGAAAGCACTTCGAGTTCTTGGGATATTCGTCATCGGCTCTTAGGGAACATGCTGTTTGGTACATCAGCGCGTTTCATCACCCAAAAAAAGGGATGGTGACCGCTCAGAGCATTCGTGATTCTCTTGGAGACTTCAGCGGGGTTATCACGAGTCCATCCAAGTATGGGGCACGGATGGCGGTGGGTCAAACCCCAGATCCAATCGTCATTTACTAACCATTGCTTAGCAAGCCTTCTCTGGAACAGACCCATCCGTCCGCATCGGGAGGGATCAGTGGTCTGAGATACCCGACATTGAAGAGAATGGCATTAACTTCACTGATGGTGTTGGGACGATATCACCGGGGCTGGCAGAGCTGATCTATAGGGCCTTATGCGAGGACAATCCTTTCCTTTCAGTCAATTCTATTGTACCCTCCGCCGTAAGTCTTACATCTAGTACCCTTAATAGCCCTTACTTGATATTTGCACAGTATCAGATTCGTTTCCTGGGATGCAAAGGTGTTGTTTCTGTGGATCCGAGATTAGAGGGGATCCACATGTGTATTCGGCCTTCCATGAGTAAATTTGATATACCCGGGGAGGAGTATGGAACGATAGAGATTGCCCGTGCTGTCGGCAAGCCTAACATTCCTCACCTAAACAGGTTCGTGTCAATCTTTGCATACATAGTGATCGAGATCTTCTCAGAACATTCGTTCGTCGATAGACCGTTGGTGATGGTGCTTGAAGACCGCGGTGCACCGAGGGAGGTTTTCATGACGCTTCAAAAAAATGCCGTGGCCAACGCACGAATGGCTCATGACTCTGCAAATTTATTTGCGCAATTGCTCGAATCACACCGGCTATGTTACAATTACCAGCTTGCCGCAATCCTCAGAAGGCTGAACGCGTTGGGACTAGAGTTGAAGCCAAATCAATTGCAGCAGCCATTAGATACACCATTCCTCGCACGACTTCGTGCGTGCGCGGTTAACCACGTGCTACGCGAAGTGAAGCACGAGGCACGTATTCCGATTCCCAATAGCTACATGCTCGTTGGAGTTGCCGACGAGGGCCCATCGTACGCGAAGAAAGGTCTGAAGAATGTGTATTGCCTTCCTCAAGGGAAGATCTTCGGTATGTGTTCAGGCAATCACTGAAAACAATGACTCCATTAGTTTGAAGCGTGCGTGCAACATCCTGAAGATAAGGAGCCTCGTTATCTCCAAGGGATGTGTCTCATATCCCGAAGCCCTGTCATCCATCCTGGGGATGGTGGGCCATCTCTTCTACCTTTCATGGTCCAGATCGCTGACGAACACATAGTACAACGAGTATATGCCATTGGACCTCCCCCTGAGGAGCTTTTATGTTTGTTTGGCCATCTGAGGAATGTCGTCGTATTCCCAACTACTGGTAAGCGTGATCTCAGTTAACGCCTCATACCCCGTACAAACATCTTTCCAAAGGAAGTTGGTCACTGCCGAATGGTTTGGGAGGAGGAGATCTCGACGGGTATGAAGTTCTCCTCTCCATCACAAACGGCAGCGTAATCAAAAATTTTAGTGATATGTATGAAGTAATCCAATACGGAGACCTCCTAGTGCCCGAACACCACGACCCTGCCTCTTACGCGCCGGTAGCGCCCTTCAAACTCGAGAGACCCAGCACAATCGATGATGTCTGTGACTTCATTGTCGAATATATCAACTCAGATGTGGTGGTATGAGCATCACTTATTTTCGAACGTGGCTCGGGTACTCATAAAGATGAATTGTAGGGATTGGTTTCCAAGAAACACATTACGATTGCAGGTGAGTCAGCCTCCCAAGATGCGGGGAGTGTTAACGTCTTAGTTGTCATGACAATCAGACCAATCCAAAGTATGCACTGTTCTGCTTTTCTCCGCTGAGCTGATTTTAGCGCGCTGAAGCTCGGAACACTTGATCCGGATTGCCTCAAGTTGGCAGAGATGCACAGCTGGGCCGTGGATTACCCGAAGAACGGGAACAAAGTGGATATCAGGGATATGCCAAGATCACTCATCAGATTCAAACCTGACTGGGACATGGTGGAAGAAGGTGTCCCCCGCCCCTCAGATTACTACGAGTCCGATCGCGCCCTTGGTCACCTCTTCCGTAATATTGTTTTGGAAGACATGGCAAACACTCTTCCCCATCATCAGGGCAACGCAGAGGTACAGCCAATCTCGAAGGTCCTTTGGCCGCTTGTCCGTCGTCACCTCCCAGGGTTACCTGGTCAAGCACGGATGACATGGATAGAGTCCTTGTATATGACATACCGCGAAGAGCTGACATATATGTCGAGTACTTACTCTCTATCCCAAGTAGCTGGATCTCGACTGCACGAGGAAGAGCTTGTGATTGGGACTATCTTGGGTAAATGCACCCAGAGGCGATACCGGAGTAGCAGGTTGTATGCGATGAGGGAAAACGTGGAATTTCTTGTCAGGGAGATCAGGGAACAGCTCGTTGGACGGCTCGAGGAGCTTTCGGAGAGCGCGCTGAAGGAACGCTTAGCTGTTGCGTGGGACGTGTGGTTGTTTAGCCTTGAAAAGGCCTGTCCATCCCCTGGGGGAGAGTTTGGGTCAGAGAGCTTTGGTCTGCTTGGGCTTGGGCTGGTATTAGAATGCTTGGAGAGGCTCGGGAGTTTACCACCTTTACCAAATCCTGTACGCGTTTGACCGGACTCGGATCATCAATACTACGCATCTTGACTCGTTAACTATTTGCACATCAAACAAGTATTATAACGTTACATCTTCAAGTTATCATGGCTCACGGTAAACATTCAACCCCGTTTAATCATAATGGATGCGAGCTGAATACCGTGACGGATAGACCGTAGAAGTAAGCCTGACTGTAGCGTCCTCAGGCCCTCGATCACTGAACGCACAAAACCTGACAGGAAACCACGACCTGACCTCACTCCGGTAGATCCCCATTCTCTTCTCAGCAACACCTTCTGACCCTGCACGCGCACAGAGCAGAAAAAGGTGACGTTTTTGACCGAAAGAGATGACCTAGAGACCGAGCCTCTATAGGAGACAAGTCGAAGTCGGAGCAACCATTTGAAGCTAGGATTACCTCCGCTTTCACCGCGACGCAAGAGGATTTAGAAAGAACCGCAAGGGAAACAAATGCATACGCGTAAGTTGTCCTACTTGACTGCATGAGAGAACGGTATGAAACTTCGAAGTGATAAAATCCTCGGCTTACTGGGCCAGCTCGAGGAGTTACATCTTCACAAACATGCCGGGTTTCAGAATATAAAGGAGCACCCAAACATGAACAAGGTCATTATTTAGTGTTACTCTGGTGGGTATTTTTAACAGGATAGCGCAGGAAAAGTTCGATAGCTTGTTTTCAACCTATTCTTCCCTTCTGAACGAACTTGCCCCTTGGCGCATGCAGGTAAATCAAGCGGGAGAGGAAGCAAGTGAGTCCTCTGTTCAAGCTTATGCATAACGACCGCATATACGACCTCTCTGTTGATCAGCCCAGGTTCAATCAGTCCGGATGCGAAAGTCGCGCAAGGGCATGATGAATGCAGCAAAACGCCGACTGGACGAGGGTCGAGAAAAACAGCAGGTGTGCCTTGTTATCACAGTTTGTCGAAAACCATATTGATTGTAATAGCTTGCCATGGATGCCTCTGAGTTGATGAAGCACTATAAGGCTCTGATAATGGCTGCATGACGGCGCCTGGAAGGAAAGTACGCTTACTTGGTCCCCTTAATGTTGAAAGTTCGACTGCCCGCTGGATCACGGATGCTAGCTTACCTCATTGCTATGACTACTTCCATGTATGTACTCTACATGAACTAGTCACGAGAGTGACCCGAATGCCAGCTGCCCCACAACCTACTGGGCGAGTACAAGTTGAACTCATCAATATAGACATTTTATTATGATTGAATACTCACAAGTTCGCATTCAAGGCGCTTTATGTACTCGTGCTTCATTTCTACCGGGCTCAGTTCCGGCTGTAGGCTCAAATACTCTGATACAAACACCCTCAGGACGAGGTTCCAACGTCTCATGGTGGATATATCGAGAGCGGTTGCATCATCCTGCATAATCAAACTGCAGCGTTGCGTGATTTTCGTGAATCTATGACTTACCCGCAAGTTATGCCAAACGCTAGGAAACGGATAAGGAATAACATGAAGGATGTTCACACCCTTTCGAAGGAACGGTATGTGATCGTCGGCTATATACCCATAACTGAATTCGTTACCGCGACGAGGTAGGAAAAAGCTTCGGAAAGCTGCGGCGCCTTCCAAACCCATAAGCACTCCGGACTCATGGAGCCGTCGCTCCGCGGAAGCCAGTGAATCAAACAACCATGCAGTATCGGTAAAATACGAACGAATCAACGGATTGGGTGCTCCCAGGAGGTCTAAGAGAATAAGGTGTTCAATTCCACTTAGCTCCGTCATTGAATGACCGATTAGTCGCCGTTTCGTATGGGGAGCTATATACGTTGTTGCCCATTTCTCGGATAAATGCCTACATTCACTAGCGCTTGAGCAATGCAAGACGGTACTAGTGTTACGGAGCTAACTCACCTTGCACCATAAACTGAATCTGCGTCAGTCCATTCCTTGAACGCTTCCTCACCGTCAAAGAATACAAGCTGCAGCGTAGTATCGGCAAGGTCATCATTATCCTCTCGCCAATCCGGGGGCCGCTGCTTCCGATCGTCCAGTAGCGGATTTAAAGCCTCGGCGAGGTCAAGCATCATCGCGCACGGAGCCGCCGAATCTGTGGCGCCTACAAACTAGAAGCCGTCAACGACATAAAGAATGCCCCAGTTTTGCGGAATGCACCTGATTCTCCGGATATGTAAGGAAGAATTTGCTATCATAGTGAGCAGAAACAATGATTCTTCGCGAGGCTGTTGGATCTTTCGTGGCAATGATGTTGGTGAAGGAACGTTGACCGTATGGCGTATATTCTGTGAAGCTATCTTCTTCGACGTGCCAGCTCAAAGCTCTCAACGCAGCGGTAATGTGCTGGCGAACAAAAGTGTTGTTGTCACTTCCAACTACCAGCCTGAGCATGAAAAAAATATGCATCGACGATTAAAAATGTATAGCGCACCAGGACGCGGGATCAGGAGCTTTGACAAGTGAGAGTCCGGATTTCGCGTGTCAATATTCTTGACTGGGTCTACAGAATTCGCCAAAGCGACTATTTGTTCGGTAGACAGTTGCGTTAAGTCCCTCCGGCCGAGTCTTGAGAGCTGGCTCGACTGTGTTATCCATGACAGAAGAGCGAAGACGCTGAATCCGACAAAATGAGCTGAGGGCCCGACTCTCATGCGCAGCAGAAGGTACACTCGGGGTATGTATGAAACAATTGTCGTGTGAAGATGTACGAGTACGCTGATACGACCTGACCAAGAACAAACTCTGCCACATAGTCGCCGAGAATCCACATCATCAATGTTCTCTTCTTGACTCATATGGCTATCTTTGGGCTTTGGGTAAGACTTAAGTAGGGGAACAACATGCATTCTGAATCCACATTGCAGGTGATCAACAAAGCTGGTGGCCTTGTCTATCAGCGCAACTTTGCAGGTTCGTATTCAATTATCGTCTCGTTGGGATGATTAAATGACTGTCGGAGAATTTCTCAGATGGCCTTGCACAGCTGACTTCCAATGAATACCTCGTACTTGCCGGAACTCTGCACGGCATTCATGCTATCACTAGCAGGCTTTCTCCCATCGGGTTCAGTTCTGGGGCACAAGTCATCGAAGGGGAATCCTTCAAAATGACCATTTTCTTGACAGCAACCGGTGCGCATGTCCTGTCCATCGGTTAATGGTAGAGTAAGATTGAGCTTCCAGCCAAGGTACCAAGTTCGTGCTGCTGACTTCCCTATCGGAGACCACCGCCGAGTCTGTCTTGCAGAAGGTTTACGAGGCTTATGCGGACGCAGTTATGAAGAACCCGTTCTACACTCCAGAAATGCCCATTCGCAGTGATGGTTTTGACACTCGGATAACTGCGTTGGTAGGGACAGGGCAATCATGAAGCTTTTATGCGCCGTCGAGGGCTTGTGAAGCACCTTGCTTCCTCGAGTTTTTAAGTTCTGGTGACCATCTACGTGGCGAAGCTCGTTTACGGGTACGACGGGACGAGGGCAGTTTCAAGGGCCAGTGCACTAGAATGTTTATAAATGGCATCTGTCCTCTCGTCCTATCAACGTGATGGTGAATGGATCAATTACCTCCTCGCTGTCAGCGACTGCTCTCCAAATTGCTGCTTCACGATTACTCACTCGCCCACGTGATTGGGCAATGGCTTAAAACGCGAGCCCATCTGAAAATAGTCACGTACCTCTTCTTGTCCTAACCCATCATCATCATCATCATCATCATCATTCATTTTGATTATCGCGTCCAACGAATTTTCTTTCGCAATGCAGGCGCAAGCTACAGCGACTAATAGTGAAGCTCAGGTGAAGTCTACGAAGAAATCTTCCCTGGTATAACTGATGAGTCTCTTCAGACACTCAGCAATAGTACTAGCTTGCAGTGCGTCGAGACCCTTCTAAAAGCTGGGTTGGGGTGCATTGCATACTTGAGGTATTTAGTAACCGCTGCTTTGATAACCAACTAAGATGTCCTCCAGGGGTCTGTTACCTTACGAGAACTTTTCCGAATGTAAGCAATGAAATCTACGGGAAGCCAGTCGTCTACAGCTATTCTGCAGATCATTTGTCTGCTCAAATTTCGTCAACCTTGCCAGCTGGATCGTTCGATAATCAGACCAGGCCAACCATCAGCGGCGTGACCATTATGAGTCTAAAGCGGGGTTTCACCAACGAAGGTGACAGGATTTTGGACTATTTGGTACGCATATAGACCATTTAGGACACACATTCTCCGCATACAACCATATGGTTCATCCAGGAAAAGGGTATATTCGAGGCTATCGAGAAGCAGTACCTTCGCCGCTTCATCTTTGCCATATACTTGGTAAGTTACCCACGCCCTTCGACGCGCTACTGCCTGAAGCCGCCCAATAGGACAGCAAAGACCCCAACAAGTAGTACTGTCTTGAGTTATTATTATCCAACTTACTGATATCTCGCAGCATCGTGGAGGCTTACACCTTCAATTTCCAGGTAGACAAATTTGACCTTTATTCATTCAAAACTGACACAAATAAAGTATTATAAAGTGGCGGGTACGGACGCTGTCGTGCCCATCATGTCTTTGGGAGATCAGTTGTCAAAAATGACACTACACCGCGTGGGTGGAGACCCTGTCGTCGACGCGCTCAAGCGAGGAAAATTGCCTACCCTCGGCGATGTAAAGCGCAGTCTCAAGGTATGTCTTACTTTGAACTACCTTTCGAGCCCAGATTCATTCTACGGATCTAGTTAATGATTAAGACGCTGGTCACTACTATATCACAGATGGAGACATTGCCAAGTGAGTTATTCGTGAGTGTCCCGTGTTCTCAGAGTGATGGCTCTAGAATCTCGGTACGGAAATTTCAAACTATTCTTCAACGACAACACCCCCGATGATTACCAACCCCCCTATTTCCGAGCCGGTGATATCGACTTGAATAGATGGTTTTTCACAACTCATAGAGCAGCCGAAGTACCGGAAAGCACCAGAATCGGTAATCTGGAAACTGGTTGGCACGGGTATGTCTTCAACTCGACACAGACCTGGTGTGCTTTGACGGAGTTACCAGTGTGAACATGAAGGTCGTCTCCGTTTCTTCCTTTCTTCCGTCCACCACTGAGGATAACAACGCCACGTTTACCGGTCTCACTACCCGCGGTCCTCCAAAGCTAACTCCTGTTGAAGAAGCTCGGCTTCGGGTCGAGGATGCAGAACTCCAGAGGAAGGGCGCATCAAACAGAAATGTTGTGTGGGATGCAGATGCAGACGCAGATGAGGATGCTCTGGGCGAAGACATCACCGATGAGGGCATCGTTTTAGCTAGATGCAACGCCAGCGGCGCTATGGTCCCTATTGGTATCCGAGGAGACGAAGGGAAGGTACTGCGCATTCCAGTGCACGAAGATCAGGGCAAATGCAACAATGTAGTCGAATACGGGGGTCATCCAGACCCCACGCCGACGCATGTTGGACATCTTGTGAGCTCCTGCTAAGTACTTTCATTTGCAACGCTAAATCTCAATCCAAAATAGATGCTTTCTCGGGATACAGAAGAAACACAGGGGATCCCCGCAACCCAAGAGATTGATATGCAATCGCCATCACCCTTACCAAGTTTGCGACGCGTTCCTTCGCTGCCTCCGTCGGATATCCGCGATTCTTCCGGTTCTTTTGTCTCAACCCAGCAAATTGATACCTCCGTTCTCCAGGAAAAGTTCAGAATTAGCGAGAGAAATCGGATCAGACCAAATTCAAGTATGTCAGGCACGCATTGTTGTGTTTCGCATCCCTTGCAGGTACTAATATGACCCTAGACATCGAGAATCAGATTCCTGTAGAGCAGAATGTTGCTAATGCATCTGGGGGAACCGTGAAGACAACGAGAATAGCCGATGCAATGGAAGATGATGGCCGTGTTGATTGTGATTGTGGCACACTGGTTATTCGAGATTTTTTGATGGAGCTTATACCGCTCAGCTGAAAGATTTCATTCAGGTTGATGATTCCATGATTCTCTGTGAAGGCGGTTGCAACAAATGGCGTCATATTTGGTCAGAAGTCCTCTTGTTACTCGTATTGTGTAATCCTGACTCATGATTTCCCCTTGATCTCCGTAGGTGCATGGGGTGAGTTGTGATTATAAAACGGAACAGTCCCTTGATTGAAGAATGCATAGGTATCATGGCCCGCAAGACAGGCGTCTTCCATTACAATTCGTATGCTTTGACTGTCGCCTCCAGCGGTCCCCTGAATGGGATATCATAGCCGGAAAGACACATACTGATATGATCAGCCGGTTCAAGGATCTCGCGTTATTCAGGTGATCTGAGCATATGTTTATGGTGATGTGTTACTCATCATGAACTGTCTTAGACGTGCGATCAAGATATTCGAAGTTCACAGACCTTCTACTGCTCTGCAGTTCAGAGAACAAATTGGTTCGTAATCATTTTCATTGATACTAGCTACTCACTGTTATCCTCAGGTTGCGCTGCTGCCCTGGTCAGCCAGTTACTTATGAGACTAGAGGATGAGGGTTGACTGTATTTTCTCCGCCGTGAGCAGGATTCCTGACTTTTCACCCGACAGGATTTATCACCACAGAAAATGCGATATCCGAGGACTTTGGTTCCACGAGAGCTCACACAAGGAAAAGCAAGAAACCGACGAAAAATAAGGGGAGGAAAGCACAAAAGGAGTTGCACAAAACGACATACGTATTCTTGCATTCATCCAAGAGAAGCAAGGCATATCTCGACTATTTTTGCGCGGAACCTCAAGTTGAGAATCGTCTTCTGGGTCTAATAAATGGAGTCAGTACCTTTATTCACATCACTCATTAGCGCGAGCTCTGTTACATCCTTAAGATTATTGAATCTCGTCTCGCGGATGGAAAAATGTAAGCGTTTTCGGATATCCCCCACCAATCCTGTTGGGTTGAACTTTCCAAGCAGCAATACCCCGGCTCAGCTCCACACCAGTCCGGGACGGAAAGGAATATCGAGCGAAACGCCAGACCTCAACTCGCAAACTCAAGAACCATCTCAGAACTTGCTTACACTTGCCCTTGCTCGTCAGGCGGAAGCGAACCTGAAGCGCAAAGCCGAGGGTGATTCCAACAAAACAACGAAAAGGCTTAAAGTCTCGATTGGAACAGCAGTGGACCTCTGCGACTGAAAATGTATTCATTCTCTTCATGCACGTTGATGTTCCCTACCCGTCCTGTAATGATCCTGTGCCCTTTCCAGCATGATTGTGCGAAACTACTCTATGTCATACTAGCTGATTTCCAATCGAGCTTTGGGCGCTCGAAATGTGACCCGTCGATGCCGCGCGACACGTGATGGAAGTGATGGAAGTGTCGGCCCTAAAGCATGGAGTACCTTAAAATCTTGTCGAGCCTTTCATTTACCCATTCAAAACCCCTCGCTTTGTTGGCAACTGGTCGTGATCGATTTTCTACGCTCGACCATCTGCATCGTGAGGCCCTCGCAGGAGATGAAGTAATGGTGCACGGCATAACATACACCTCCGTATCTCCCTGCTGCTCTGATCACGGCCGTAGGATCGTTAGAGTGGTGCACATTTTATCGTCTAACTTGCCTCAAAATACATGTATATCATGCGTCTCCGAATACGTCATACCTGGCCGTGATTTCTCTGAAGAGGATACTACATAGACTGAATCCGTAACGATACTTCTTTCAAGACATCCCAGTGTATTCTCGTTCCTGTTGCAATGAAAGGGCGTGTCAGAGTTTGCACGTTATCTGCCAGTATTGGGAGTGACTCCGCCAGTGTTTGTCTAGTTTCATCACTACGCTCTCGATCCCCTTTGCCAGTGTAGCGTGGTTATTGTATTAATTTGGGAATCTCTGGGGTGGGTAGTAAACTGGAAACTTCGCCATCTCACTGCGGAAAAGGTAGATTATGTGAGTGAAGAATTTGCCACGCGCCCAGCAGAACCGTTGGGAAGTTACCTTGTTTACAAGGTCGGTCCAGGGTGGAAATTGTGGCTGCTTCGTGTACTTATTGTACCCCGTGGGATAGTATTGCCTCGTTAGCAAGTTCGCTATCATATTGAATACAGGAATCGGTGCGCGGACAGATTTTGTCTTCGTACAGGTCTACAGTAAGTACTACGAGAAGAGACGTCATTGAAAGGGTTAGTGCATTTCCAAGCCAAGGGATTTATGCTCCCCGTAAACAAGGTCCCTGTCGACGAAGTCCGGCCCTTAC
>JBBPRF010000245.1:0-35520 GCA_038092875.1 Lanmaoa pseudosensibilis
CCCCACCACTGTTGACTCCTGGTACAAAAAGGCCATACACTTTCAAATCCAATGGGATCGCACTTGCAAAATTGCCCAGATTAACAAGAAACCTTCGAGCGGTTATCATTCATTCTCCCCTAGAAACTCCTCTGCTCCTGCCAAAGACCCCAACGCCATGAACATAGACATCATACAAGTAAGCAAGCTAACCAATGTGGAATGACAGCATTGCCACAAGGAAGGCCTCTGCTTCTGCTGCCATAAGCTGGGACACATGTCCTTCAAATGCTCCGCCTTCCCCGAAAAGCCAAGGAACAAACATGTCAATAAGATTGAAGAAGAGACGCTTCCAAAGCTTGAAGAAGTCGAGGATGATGATGATGAAGAAAACATCTGTTGTGTTTCTTTTCTTTTGGATTTTTGAATTGGGGATCTGGTTCGATGCCAGACTCCCCTTCTCCCTGTAGTGGTGTAACTGTACCTTCTCTTGTAACTAAGGCAATAGAAATCACTGTTCAAGTCATCGTACCCTTGCACATGCTCAAAGCCATCAACACTTGTGCCCTCATTGACAGTGGGGCAAGCATCAACTGCATGGATTGGGACTTCACCAAGAAGAACTCTTTCCCCATCGAGAAACTCAAAGAACCCCTCCAAGCCTGAAACGTGGACAGCTCTTACAACAAAAGTGGCAATATCCAACATGGCGTAATCCTCTTTATTAACATAGAAGGCATTGCCCACCGTGTTCTCTTCCATCTCATGTCCCTTAAAGACAACATCATCCTCGGAACTCCATGGCTCTCCTCTGTAAACCCCCAGATTGACTGGACTAAATGAACTATTTCCATCGTGGAATCTTCTGATCAATCGAAGGAACTCTATTCCTCCCACATTGCTGACATCAAGCAATATGACACCCACTACTGGGTACCACCACTGGCACCTCCCTGCCACGTCAATGTCTTCACCACTGAACAGGAGAAACTTTTCTCCTACAACGGATGGGAAGAGGAAAACCAATTCCTTTCCTGTGCCATGGGCAATCGTGCTCTGTACCAGACCATTTGGTTCAGATCTCGCTATGCTCCACTCAGATCCACCCAAGTCACAAGACTTACCCAAGCCATGGAACTTACCATCTCTGCTGGGAAGGACAAACTGAAAACCATGCTTCCTCCGGCATACTCTGAATTCACCTCAGTCTTCTCCAAAAAAGTAACCAACTACATTCCCCCCTCTAGACCCTACGACCATGAGATAAACCTTAAAGAAGGTTTCACCCTGAAGATAGGGAAACTTTATCCCCTAACTCCTGAAGAATGCACTGCCACTGAATCCTTTCTAGAGGAGAATCTCGCTGCCAGAAAAATTTGCCCCTCAAACTTCCCTCAAGCCTCACCCTTCTTCTTTGTCAAAAAGAAGGACAGAGGACTACACCCCTGCCAAGATTACCGCTATGTCAATGAACATACTGTTCATGACGCCTACCCTCTTTCCTTGATCTCCAACCTCATCGACAAGCTGAAAGACGCCAAGGTCTTCACCAAGTTCGATGTTCAATGGGGGTCCAACAATGTCCGCATCAAAGATGGCCATCAGTGGAAAGCGGCATTTGTTACCCACAAAGGACTCTTTGAACCCACGGTAATGTTCTTTGGCCTTTGTAACTCCCCCACCACCTTCCAACATTTCATGAATGACTCCTTCCACGATATGATCGCCGAAGGATGGCTCGTCATTTACATGGACGATCTCCTTATCTTCTCCCCCGATGAGAAAACCCATGAGGAACATACCGAATGTATCCTCCAACGCATGACCAAGCTCAATCTCCATCTCAAACTGGAGAAATGCAAATTTGCTACCACCAAGGTTGACTACCTTGGACTCATCGTCAAACCTGGTGAACTCACCATGGACCCCATTAAACTCGAGGATATCTTCTCCTGGCCCATACCCACAACAATCAAGGAAGTCCACTCCTTCCTTGGCTTTGCCAATTTCTACTGATAGTTCATTCCAAGCTATTCTAATATCACTCATCCCTCGATTGACCTCACCAAGAAGTCACTCCCCTGATCCTGGACCCCCACGTGTCAAGAAGTGTTCTCCACCCTGAAATGCCTCTTCCTCTTGGAACTGGTATTACACATGCTGGATCTTGCCGCCCCCTTTGCTATCGCTACCAATGCCTCACAGGATGCCACCAGAGGAATTCTTTTGCAAGTTGACTCCAACGGAGATTGGCACCCCTGTTCCTATCTGTCGCAGTCCCTGTCCCCCACTGAATGCAACTATGACATCTATAATCGCAAACTCCTCGCGGTCATCCATGCCCTGAAGTCATGGAGACATTATCTCCACGGATCTCAGTTCCCTGTCCAGGTCTTCACCGATCACAAGAACCTAATGTACTACTGCTCTTCACAGGCCCTCAACCACCACCAAGCTCACTGGCTTCTAGACCTAGCGGACTTTGATCTCAAAATGATCCATGTTCCTGGATCTCACCTCGCAGGTCCTGACGCCCTCTCTTGTCGCTGCGATCATTTTCCCTGGTCCAATCCTGATAACCAGGTGGTCATGCTTCTTCCCCCCTCTATCTTTATCTGCGCCATTGACACTGCCCTCGCTGACAAAGTCACAGTGGCTTTCACTGGCAATCCCCTCATACTCCAATGCCTTCAGTCAATCAATGAGGATATCTCCGCCACCTTCCACTCCTGTCTTTCCAACTGGCAAATAGAAGGATCTGTTCTGATGTACAAAGGCTGTGTATATGTTCTGGACTTTGGGGACTTATGCAGGTCTGTTCTCCGCTGATGCCACAATCATGAGACTGCCAGTCACCCCAGTTACCTTAAGACCCAACAACTTGTCTCTGCCAAGTTCTGGTGGCCTGGCCTGGCCGGCCACATGTGCTGCTACATCGAAGGCTGTGCTACCTGCCAGCAAAACAAATCCAACATGCATCCCACAGTGCCTCCACTGATGCTGATCAAATCCTCCACCTCCCAGCTGTTCCAACAGATCTCATGCGATCTTATCACGGATCTTCCCAAGTCTTCATCTTTCAATTCCCTCCTGGTTGTGGTAGACCATGGGCTTACTAAGGGGGTGATTCTTTGCCCCATGAAGAAATCCATCACCACCAAGGGAGTTGCATCCCTATTTTTTCACAAAGTCTACCTTTGCTTCGGTCTTTATGACAAAATCATCTCCGACTGCAGTCCACAATTCACCTCTGCCTTCACAAAAGAACTTGGATGCATCTTAAACTACAACCTTTCTCTATCCATGGTGTACCATCCCCAAACCAATGGTGAAACAGAATGAGTCAACCAGAAAATTGAGATGTACCTCCGCATCTTCTGCAGAAATAACCCTGGGTCTTGGGCTGACAACATTTCCCACACTGAATTCATCCATAATCACTGCCCTCACTCCGTCACAAATCAATCCCTGTTCTATCTCATGATGGGATATGAATCCCGTGCCCTTCCTTCAGTGATTGCCAAATCTTCTCTCCCTGCAGTAGCCTCTCATTTGAAATCCTTGACTGTCACCCATGATGAAGCCCTTGCCTCACATGAACTCGCCTGCCAAACCATGGCCACTCGAACTCACCAGAAATTCACACCATTCAAGAATGGAGATAAGGTATGGCTTGAAGCCCGCAACCTCAAACACTCCATTGTAAACCCAAAATTTGCCCCTAAATGTGAAGGACCTTTCACCATCACGAAGGTCCTATCTCTGATCACCTACAGACTCCAAATCCCCATGATGTGGAAGATCCATCCAGTCTTCCATGCTTTCCTTCTTACACCCTATCATGAGAACACTGTCCATGGATGGAACTTCCTGAAACCTCCACCTGACCTTATTACCAGTGAAGAAAAATATGAAATCGACCAGATCTTATGCCACCGCAGAACACTGCGATCCCGCTCCTTCCTGATCCAATGAAAAGGATACACCACCGAAGATGACTCATGGGTCCCTGAACGGGATTTAAAAAATGCTAGCTCTGCCCTGAATACTTATAAAAAGCTTCACCCATCCATCTTCTCCTTCCAGCGCTCTTGAACCAGCACTACCATCATCATCTTCAAATGGCCTTCAAATACTCCCCTTCTGTCTCTATCTCTACCATCTTGTCCGTCACCACATCCACTCCACTCCAGAATGTCTCCCCTGTCGAAGCAAACACCACTCTTCTTAGCCCTCCATCTTCTTATCACAGCACTCCTCCTCCCTCTGAACGAGCTTATTCCCCGACTTCATCTGTGGATCCTCCTACTGATGCTCCAATTGATAAGCAACTCCCTCCTACTGCTCCTACTCCTCTTACACCAGTATCTGTCACTACTCTACAGGATGCTGTCATGTCCGTAGATGTCCCCCTCTTCACCAACCACCTCTGCAAAGATCCTCCTACTGGCGAAGACATCATCCTTCTTTCCATACTTCTACACAACCCCTGCATCACCTCCCATATAGATCACTTCATCGAAGTCGGCTCCCCCCTCAACGCACTTTATGGCACTTACTTGCAGAATAAAACCATCCTCATGCATGCCAACGTCTCTTCCTCCCATGCTGAGGTAACCCTTCATGACCGCCTCATCCTTGACAATGCTCAAGACATACAAGCCCAGCTTTACATTGCCATGTACCAGCTGGATATGCTCCCCTTCCTGGTCGATATTGACTGCTACCTCTTAGATCTTGCCTCCCACATCTGTCCTCTTACCAAGGATCTTGCCACTCTCATCTTCGCCCACAAACAAGCCGCTGCCATCTCGGCTGGCCATGAAGCTGCCATTCGTGTCGGTCACCACCTTCCTATTGTAAATCCACCAGAACCCTTACGCCCTACTGTCATCCCTGAAAAAAAAGAACCCCCGGTTGAAAACATTGACCCTGCATACCTTAAGCATAAACCAAAGACACAGTCCACCTCATCCTCTCCCCTTAGCGAATATACAATGGAAGCCCTGCATCGCATTGAAACCCATAACTTCCAGGGCGAACCACTTTCCCCCTCTGACCCATGCTATCCTCAAGCATGCTTCCAATGCCACCACCTTGGACACATGAAACAGGACTGCCCTGTGTATTCCTGCCCCTTTTGCTTAGACTTTGCTCCCAGCCATAATCAGACTCAGTGCCAGAGTTATTGGTGCTCCCAATGTGGACGACGAGCACCCGGACACCACACGGATGTCTGCATCTGGTGTTGTCATGATCACAATGTTTCCTCCTCCTCTTCTTCTTCCTCTTCACACCGGTCCTTTCGCTCTCACACACAGACCCCCTCCACCAGCTCCCAAGAATTTAACAGATCCCGTTGCTTGTCAGGATGCTCTCATTCTATCCCTATCCCTCCGCCTATCAAGACTGAGCATCTCGATGATGTCTACATAGACAATGACCCCTTTGATGACGTGGCCTATGCCAACATGACAGGTTCCCCATGAGTAGTCTCTGTGGGACTTCGACCGTAACAGGGGGTAATGTTACGATTCATCTGGACTACCTTTCTTTTCCTTGACTTCCCTAGCTATACACTGTATTACCACGAGTTGATTGTTCGACTCTTGCCTCATACACTTTCTTTTCCTCATTTGTCTTACATGACCTTATCCAGTTGGCAATTGCCATTTCTCTCATGTGACTCCACAGTCCATAGTCATGATGCCATCAACTGCGCATTCTATTTCCAATCCTTTTATTTGTAATTCTAGTGATGTGTTGCTTCCTCATTGGCTCCTTATATCATACAACGTGTCAACCCTTTTCCACTTCCATTTCTAGTTACTTCTTCTCATGGTCTGTGTGCAGAACCCTTACATATAAATACCTAGCACTCACAGCAGAGATCCTTAGCTTAGACCTCCCTTGTCTTACCCTAGTATCTCTGCAATTGACAAGATCCTTGTCCCTTTGTCTTCCATCGCCCACTATGTGATTGCTCTTGCATCCATAGATCTCCCTTGAACCTGAGGACAGTTGGTATTGCCTTTGACACAACCGTACTCCATGCCTAGTTGCTACTGTTGCAATCTATCACCAGATGACTCACTTCGCCACTTGATCGCTTAACACGTCAGTGGATTCCCCCATGCCATGTGACTGCTTATGTGTCCATGGAATACACTCAAACCCTCGAACCTTAGGACCTCCCTATGCCCTCAAGGGCTATGTCCGATCCTACCCAGGTCAAGTGTAACAAGGGCAGCTGTCATAGTCTCCAGTAGAGCATATGCCCTGGTAGCCATTGCAGTCATTTTCCGAGCAACTGCCAACGTATCCAGTGCCGCCCCCACATTTCTCACAAGGGCACCCCCTAAATGTGCCTGCAATACATATGCCAATGGTGGCGCTTGTGGAAGGAAACAAGGGCAAGCAACCTGTGTTCGAATAAGTGTGTTAGTGGATCACTGCAGGTGCAGATGAGATGAGTTTACTGTTCAAATAGCAGTCCCCGACAGTGTCATTGCAGTCATTGAGGTGACCAGGCTCCTGTGGAGAAAGTTACAGTCAGTGATCCAAGTCATTCTTCCACCAAGCAACATACAGCATGTCTGTTCACACCAGGTGTCATGGACACCAGGGCAGTGGCAGCAGCGAGGATTATGAAGCTCTTGGTGAAGTACATGGTGATATGAGCAGCTAGAATTTGCGAGATGAGCTGAAACTCAGATGATGAGGCAGATATTGAAGTTGCTGAGCAACTCAAGCTTTGCCAACGAGGTTTATATACCTATCCTTGATCCCCCTTTTGGTCATATTAGGTCTTCTCAATTCTTTGTGAGTTCAGTTGGTCAAGGTGATGGAACGCCAGTGGGAGTTTAACGAAATCGCTACTAGTAGCGTGTTATAATAAGTTGATTACATAGTGCCCCGAGGACCCGAGCAGATTCCAGGGTGATGGCAGCTCGCTGGTCCAACTTAAGTGACCTCGAACAGTTGTAGACGATAAGTACTGCATTGTAATGTTTAGCTGCTACACTAGTAGTGAAATTCCTATGATGTTTATGTTGTTCCCGACTCGGAGCAGCAACGTTCAAACTCAGCGTCACTGGGCTGCTAGTCCGAGATCACTCCGGACTCAGAATCTGCTCAGGCCGCTGAGGCCCCGATCGGGGCGCTATTATGTCTTGCCATAACACACTACCTTTCACTAAACCCTATTCCATCGCCTCTGCCTGACCGTTGAAAGTTGGTCGAAAGGTCACGAAGAAGTGACAGCATGCTGTCCATTCCATCAAACCGGCAGTGTTGCTTTCGACCTTTATTTTTGGGTTAGTTCAGGGGTTTACCCATTTTGGAAACATGCAGCCAACCAGAGCCCTCTCTTCAACGGGGCAAAAGTCGTGCTTCTCAGTGAGGACTGAGTACTGAGTATGTAATATTGGTGCAGCCGGTATGATGCCGATGGAAGCACTGCCAACTTCTAAAAGTCAGAACAAGCCTCGTCTGCCACATTTTTGTTACCCCATCCCAAGCTTGGGTCAACGGCCACTGGCAGGCCGAGGCAGTGGTGTGGAGTTTAGCGTGATGTGTCCACGCTAGCGTGTTATGGCAAGTGGACATAGCGCCCTGGGCCTGAGCAGATTTCGGGTGATGACTAGCAGCAGTGACGCTGGGTTTGAACGTTGCTGTTCGGGAACATAAACTGTAACTGTCATAGTAGCCAAACATTACAATGTAGTACTTAAGTATTGTCTACAACTGTTCGGGGTCACCTAAGTCGGAGGCGGCGGTGAGGTTGTCGTCACCCAGTCCACTTGTTGTCACACGCTAGCGTGGACACCTTTCGTTAAACTCCCACTTGACCAACTAAGCTCACGAAAGATTGAGCAGCCCATCGTAGTATAGCGTCGTTTGTCCGTTTCGCGTGCATGCCAGTGGCAGACTGACAGTCTCAAGGGTCGCTGGCATTGTGGGAGGCTATGTCAGCCCTCGGTGCTAGAAGCTCATGGTTCGCCGGCGTGGTAAGCAATCGTTATTTGCTTTATTCCACACAAATAAAAATTCTAAGCTACGCACAAAAATGGCCTATCGTTTTGCAGGCAGCTGGGACTTGAACTGGAAGGTGATCTCCTTTTTCGTTTTAGCCATTTGCATGGAGGTGCAAGAGTGCCATGTGGTCGTCGTTCGAGCTTCGAAGCAAGTATGGCATCTATTTGCCTGCATCAGGTGAGTACGGCATCTATAGTCTTCTCAAACCAGACCTAAACTTCGAGATCAGAAGACAGTCGTTCTCGCCATACGAAGCATCTACCGAGGGAGAGTCATGACCGGTCGTTTGAAGCCTCGATATGTAGGTTGAGAGGAAACTCCCTGGTCCAATATCTGGTGCGGTTGGAAGACCACTAGCAGAGCGATGGCTACGATACTTCCCGTTGGCGTCGACCTGCCGACGATAAGATAAAGGATAAGATCATCACTGAGTCAGATTTCCTAGCTCGAACTTCGACTTAATTGTCCGATCGTTCCACCAAAACCCTTTGTACGACGCGCATAGTGTCTCCTCTCTTTCCTCAGTCTATTCATAGTATGACAAGACCGTCATGAACCCAGTAAGTGGACTGATGTCTTACAAAGGTCTCTTCCCAATGACCTGGCCAAGCCATGATTCTAAAGGTCGACAAAATCCTCCGTAAGTGTCGATCGGCATAAGGGATGGAATCGTACTGGTTACATGTTGCGTAAGGGTCCAGCAGTTGAAGCCAGTCTTCGACGTCGGTATAGCGAGGGTCCGTGAAGCGGGGTTGTCATCTTGCCTGCTCGACGGAATATCAAAAGACGGTACTTTCAAATTACCTCGGATGGAAAAGTATGAGAGTACGACATGCACTCGATCACACTGATTTGCATACCACGGTGGTAGGACCGGCCTCCGACAGCTGAATATAATACTTGAGAGGAATCTCTGGCGTTTCTGTGACTTCCATGCGGATGCCAGTGATACAGTCTACACGTGGTGAACTTGGGAACTTGTTGTCGGGTATCCGAAGAGTCGGCGGCGAAGACATCGCTGGCGTCGACGGGGGGTGTATGAGAAACCATCCGATCCCGGAGAGACACGTACGTACGTCCGTGACGTCCACCCGTCCGACGCGTCCTGGAATGCACACATGTTTTGTGTGCTGTATGCCACGAGTGCTCAGTGGGTCTAATGTAGATTCCACACTCGTCGTGAACCAAGTCCTGCAGCCGAGATTCGACGATTCAGACAAACAGTCGTAGGTCCCAGGGTAAGACTACTCTTGGTAACTAGGAAAGGTTTCGCTAATGTGACTTGACTAGCTGGGATCCGGGTAAGAATAAGCGCCCAAGGCACGAGGCACCCCGAATTTTTATTGAGAATAAGGAAGCAGCACCTCAGCTGTGCGCTACGAGTAAATCGAAACACCTCGTTCTTTCACTCTTCAAAGTCGAATACTGTGTATCATCAGTTCGGAGGATGTCGTCGACAAAGACTGGTGCGTAGCAGTTCTGAAGAGTGTTTATGCAGTGCTGACATTCAGTAAGACCCAGCGATGGTACTTGACACTGGTGGCTCTGGTAGGGTGGATGCAGTTGCTTTCGACCCTGACGGAATGCATATTCTTGGTGGGAGTGAAGATGGGATTCAACGGTGGCGACTTCGAGACGGTCAAGGGGTCGGACGGCAAGTGGGGATGAACATGTACGCCATTTCTGTGTCGAGGGACAACAAGTGGGTAGTGTGTGGGACTAGTACCGGGGGCCAGGGAGCAAGTGTGTGGGATGCAGAGTTGCGTCAAAAGGTGATCGAAGCGGCCCAGCACACAACTTCTTACGCGGCTGCTGTCGACGTCTCCCCAGACTCGACCAGGTTTGCCACCGGGACCTTAGGCAACGAAGCGAGCATTTGGAGTATAACGACGGGGAAGCGACTCGTTGGCCCGCTTAAACATCCCCATACTGTCACTGGAATCAAATTCTCTCCCAATGGCGACCACATCGCTACTGCTTGTTGGGGAGATTCTGTCCGCATCTTTAACAGTCACAATGGCGACAAGCTCATCACCATTGACATTATAATACACACATCATGGCCAGTCACTCCACTTGCATGGTCCAATGACAGCCAACAACTTTTTGTCGCATCTAATGACAACAAAATCAAGTTTTTCGATGCGTCCACCGGGTCCCAGCTTGCTCAGTCGGGGCCGATTCTCACTGGCGGCGAAGTAAAGTCGATCGCTCTAGCCGGTAACGGCAAATTCATCTCTACCTACGCCTCACGCTCCATCTCGTTCCTGGACCCTTCGACTCTTTCTCATATTGTTCCTGACATCAAAGAGAGTGAAGTCATACAGTCGATTGCCATTTCCCTAGATGGTAATCATCTTGCGACTGGACGACGCGACGGGAAAATCGCCATCCGTCACCTCGCCGATATTCTCCCCGACTCGTATGGTCCTTTTGTGGTAAGTATTTGTCCACCCATGATATTGGTCGGATAAGCCCCACTCCGTCTCCCGCATTGACACACTACATTAGGCATCTACTCACGAGCAAGGACAGCCAGATGAGCAGCCTTCGATCTCGGGAAGTCATGACAACGAACTACCCGACTCCCTTCTGGTAGGATTTTACCTTTCCATTACCAAAATACTGACTCCATTGCGTACGTACTCCAGGAAGAACCCGGGAAACCCAGCTCGCTCGAGTCTGAGAGCCGCAGCGAAGATGTCGGCGGTGATCTCCTGGAGGTATTTGTTCGTTCTTTCCTCTCGAAGCGAGTTCTCATGATGGTATAGGTCGAGGTGCCGTCGAACACCGCGCCTGAATTCGATTATGACGAGGTTGGTGACCACTACATCCACCCTTTCCCTCTGTGTTGACCCTCCTGCAGCCACCGTCCCCCGCATCTTCCACTCATGCTTGTGGGGACAAAGTGCCGCCGCCTGACGCGTCTCATGCCGTACGAATGTCGTCAGATGGTCCGCCCATGACGTCCCCTCCAGAAGCACATCCAGACGAAAATCCTGACACTTCCAAGTCATCTCGCAGCATTTCGATGCTCAAAAGATGGTTACCAACGAGGATGAGGAAGGGTAACAATACCCCGGCTTCGCACGAGCCCAGTCGACTTTTCAGACACTCGCGTCGGCCTGCCGATGATCAATCTCGTCCCCAGTCACTTGCGAGAGTAGATTCCACGAATGAGGGACCCTCGTGGATAGCTGCAGGTAGACGTAAGCGAGTGAGTGCCCTTCCTTGATAAACGATCGGATGTGGTGTGTCTAACATATTACCTTAGCGTGCGGTCGCAAAATCCCTCGTAAAACCACAGGTTTGTTGTTCCTCGAGTTTGTACGCAGGGACTCATCAGACAGTATAGCGTAAATCCCCTGCCAAGGCTGCTCGCCCCAGTCGTCCCAACAAAGATTCCTCTCGTGGCGGACAACGTCCTGCAGATCCAACAGAAGCAGGCCTGGTGCGTCTTTTTCTGATGATGGTAGACCATCTCATGACAACTCATGTCCTATTAGGCACAACAACTGGACGAGGGTACTTCCCGTAGTGGACAAGGTCCTGCCAATCCAACGGAAGCAGGCCGGGTGTGTTTTTCTCTCGTTATTATGCATCTGTCATGATAGCTCATTTACTATCAGGCGCAACAAGCGAACGACGCACCCCATCCCCCCACCGGGATGGTCCGTTTGACGGTGCGCATACTTTCCTTAAGTTTATGCTTTTATATTCACACTGAATCAGCATGAGCAAGAGTCAGGCAAGGCTATCCTTTCGTTCGCATTTCCCGCATGGATGTGTTTTGGCTCGGGTACCAGAGACGGGACACACGGATCCAGGTAATTGGATGCAATACAAATGTGGACGAGTTCGTGTTAGCTCGCAGCACTATTAGTAGCCCTGTGAGTCCATCCATGATTGAACCCGCTAGGATATTCACTCAACGGACAGCGAGAAAGTCTATATGCGTACGAACCTTAGGATTAGAGGACTGTGTCAAATCCATTCGAGCTACTGCAAATGTAAAGCATATCAACCAAGACGAGGTTGGTAATGTGTGTTGGGATGTCGCGATCGCGCTCCTGTGTCGATGTTTTTCTTGTTCATCACGGACTCAAATACTGCTTAGTGCTAGCGATCTTCATTGCCTCTCGTGTACAGGGATTTACTTGTAGATGATTGTGTACACTGATGCGGCTCAGATTCATTCCAGTGATGCCATCTGCCGCATCGATTCCGAGTCCTCCTCAGAGTCCTCACATTGACCCTCTCTGGTAACACGACCTGAACTACTCGATCGATTATCATCATACTGTATATATAAAGTTAACCAGGAACACCAAGACAAGATAATTGATAAGATCATAAATAGGGCAAACTTCCAGGCTGAAACTTCCACTTGATTGTCCGATCGATCACCAAAACCCTTTGCACGACGCGTAACATGTCACCTCTCTCTCACACCCCTCATCGACGGTACGACGAGAAACACGCGCTGCGTAAATATCCGCCGGCTGGGGAAAGCCTTCGACGTCGGTATAGAAGGTACTGTGAGGGTTCGTGAAGCGGGTTGTCGATTTTGCCTGTTGGCCGAAAGACAGTACTTCCAAATTGCCTCGGAGGGAAACGTATGAGAATACGACGTGCGTTCCACCACCCTGATCTGCGTACCGCATTGGTAGGACTCGCCTCCAAAAGCTCAGTTTAGTACTTGAGAGGAACCTCTTGTGCTTCTGTGGCTTCTATGTGGATTCTCGTGATACAGTGTATGCGTGGTGAACTTGGGAACTTGTCGTGGGTTTCCGAAGACATTGCTGGTGTCAACGAGGCGTGCGTGAGAACGCAACTATTCGAGTCCGGAGAAACACGTACGTACGTCTGCGACGTCCACCTGTCCGACGTCTATAGCAACGAGCACTCCCTGTTCCAGAAACACCCATACATATGGATAGGAATGTGCCGTAGTTCGAGTTCGGGTAGTACATACATCCATCTCCCATCTTGTGGAAAATTTTCTGGGGTAAGAACGTCCTAGAACGCACACGTGTTTTGTGTGCTGTATGTTGCGAGTGGGTCTGATGTGGATTCCACACTCGTCGTAAACTGAGCCCTGCAGCCGCAGGTCCTAGGGTAAGACTACCCTTCGCAATGAGGGAATGTTTTGCCAATGTTGACTGCCTGCTTGCCAGAGATCCCTTGACCGTCTCCAAGTCGCCATCGTCGGATCCAATGGAATTCGACGATGGCGACTTGGGGGTGGTGAAAAAGGTCGAAAAGCAAACAGCAATGAAGTTGAGAGCCGTTTGTGTGTCGAGGGACAACAAGTGAAAAGTGTGTGGGACGCTGTCGGTTGCGTGAAAAATGTCATCGAAGCGGAGAGCGGAGATTCCAATTACGCGACTCGGTTTGCCACCGGGCCATTAGGCAACGAAGCGAACATTTGGATTATATCGACCGGGAAGCGACTTGTTGGCTCGCTCCGACACCCCCATACTGTCGCTGGAACGCTCATCACCATCACATTATCACACACATCATGGCCAGTAACACCACTTGCGTGGTCCAACGATGGCCAGCAAATTTTTGCCACGTCTAACGACAACAAAATCAAGTCTTTCGACATCGACCGGGTCCCAGGGTGCTGAATCGCCGATTCTCAGTGGCGGCAATGTCAGACCGATCGCTCTCGCCAGCAGTGGCAAATTCATCGCTACCTTTGCATCATCCTCCATCTCGTCTCTGGACCCGTCGATTCTCTCTCACATAGTAACGAAGTTATACAGTCGATTGCCATCTCCCTAGATGGTAGCTATCGCGACAGGAGGACGCAACGGGAAAATCGCCATCCATAACCTCGGCGGTATTCCCCCGGACTCCTATGGTCCATTTAATGTAAGCATTTTTTTTCAAACACCACTTAGGGATCCACTCACGAGCAAGGTCAACCAGACGAGTAGCCTTCGACCTCGGGTGGCCATAACACCAAACGATCTGACTCTACCCCGGTAGGAATTTGCCATTCCATCACCAAAAACGAGTTGCGCTGACTTTATTGTGTACGTACCCAGGAAGAACCCGGGAACCCGGTCCAGTCGAAGACGGGGATAGTGATCTCCTCGAGGTATCTGTTTATTCTTTCTCCTCGAAGCGAGTTCTCATGATGACATAAGTCGAGGTGCCGTCGAGCACGCCCGCTCCTCAATCCGACTAGGATGGGGTTGGTGATCACTACATTCTCCCTCCCTTTCCCTCCGTATTGATGCTGCTATAGCCACCGTCCCCGGTATCCTTGGCCCATTCTCGTGGGGACAAGGTACCGCACCTTGGCATGTCCCAGTACCATACGAATGTCGTCAGATGCCCTACCCATGGCGTCCCCCCCGGAAGCACATTCGGAAGAAAATCTTGATAATTCCAAGTCATTTCCCAGCATTTTGATACTCAAAAGGTGGCTGCCGACGAGGATTAAGAAAAGTAACAACGCCCCGGCTTCGCATGAGCCCTATCGACTTTTCAGACACTTGCGTCGGCCTGCCGATCGTCAATCTCGTTCCCAGTCACCTGTGAGAGTGGATGCTACGAATGAGGGACCCTCGTGGCCGCAGGTAGACGTGAGTGAGTGCTCTTCCTTGATAAACGATCGGATGCGGTGTGTTGAATAGCATCTTAGCGAGCGGTTGCAAAATCACTCGTAAAACCACAGGTGTGTTGTTCCTCGAGCTTGTACGCAGGGACTCATCAGACGGTACAGCGTAAATCCCTTGCCAAGGCTAGTCATCCCAACAAATATACTTCTCGTAGTGGAGGACGTCCTGTAGATCTAACAGAGGCAGGCCGGGGCGTCTTTTTCTGGTGCATCTCATGACAACTCATGTCGTATTAGGCACGATAATTGGACGATTCATTTCATCCGACTTCCAAAGCTGTTGTTCCCGACCATCCCAACAAGGATACTTCTCGTCGCGGACAACGTTCTGCCGCTGCAACGGAAGCAGGCCGGGTGTGTTTTTTCTCGTTATTATGTATCTGTCATGATAACACATTTACTATCAGGCGCAACAAACGAATGACACACCCCATCCCTCCGCCCGGGTGGTCCATTTAACGGTGCGTGTACTTTCCTTACCCTTATGTTGTTACACTTACAGTGGATTAGCATCAGCCAGAGTCAGGCAAGGCTATCCTTTCGTTCGCATTTCCTGCATGGGTGTGTTTTGGGTCAGGTACCAGAGATGGGACACATGGATCCAGGTGACCCGCTGCATTACAGACGTGAATCTTGTTGGCTTGCGCTATTAGTGGTCCTGTGGGTCCATCCATGATCGAGCCCGCTAGGATATTCACTTCACTGAGAAAGTCTATAGGTCTACGAACGTTAAGATTAGAGGACTGTCTAATTGATTTGAGCTACTACGCGAACGTAAAGAATAACCAAGACGAGGGCGGCTAGGATGTCGCATTCCTTCCGCGTCGAAGTTGTTCTTGTTTGCATCACGGATCCAAGTACTGCTTGGTGTGAGTGCTCAAGACCAGAGTTGATGCCCTCCCGTGGATATGGACTCGCTAGTGGATGATCGTGTACATTGATGTGACTCAGATTCGTTCCAGTGATGCCATCCTCGGAGTCTTCATACTGTCCCTCTCTGGTAACACCACCTGAGCTACTCGATTGACTGTCATCCTGGAGTACACGGGTCTGCTCGAGTCCACACAACCGGGCTGTAGGATATGACAAGACAATCGAAGACGGGTCTGATAGTGATAGCAGACGGAGCCGAGATAGTCGCTGAAATTTGGGCAATCGCATAAAACTGTCAAACATACCCCCTTTCAAGAATAAGCTCTCAAGGAGTCGGTGACATACCGGGTCGCCATCATCAAGCAGCACGTTTTTCCCCCGAGCCGAGTGCTGACTGACAATGGGTGTAACGTTGACATGGCCACCAACTTTCCTGTTCAGCCATTACAACGCCATGCCCAATGTGTACGCATGTTTTGAATCTGCAGACAAAGGTCTTGCGAGCAAAGTAATTACTTGCCAGTTGCCACGATAAGGTATGCGATAAGATCATCAAGACTTCTCCGCTCCAACTTCGAGTATTCAAGATTGTCCGTTTCCACCGAAACTCTTTGAACGACGCACAGAATGTCTCCTCTCTCTCATCCCTCTATTCGCGGTACGACGAAAACATCATGAACGTAGCAATTAGACTGATGCCATCTTGCAGATGGTTGGTTCCAGGAGATCTCTTCCCAATGGCCAGGCCAGGCCATGACTCTAAAGGTCAACAAAATCCTCCATGTTGAAAAATCTCTCTACCAAGATGTCCTCGTCTTCGAGTCTGAGACATATGGTAACGTCCTGGTTCTCGATGGTGTCGTACAGTGCACCGAACGTGACGAGTTCTCGTACGTCGCCTCTACGATTATCACATCGCGGCTACTCATGTGTAACGAGATAGATATCAAGAGATGATCGCCCATCTCCCTCTCGCGAGCCACCCCAACCCAAAGAAAGTGCTCGTCATCGGAGGCGGAGATGGAGGCGTCGTCCGGGAGGTCTTGAAGCACGACACGGTCGAGGAAGTCGTTTTGTGCGACATTGACGAGGTCCGAAATACTTCCATCTCCTCATCGCCCCGTCTCATCCCCGGATCGATAGGCTGTCATCCGAGTATCCAAGATATACCTTCCACACATGTCCTCGCTTTTGGAATCCCCCCGCGTCAGAGTCTTCGTCGGGGACGGTACCAAATTCCTCGCGGAGAACGAATCGACTTACGATGTCATCATCACCGACTCCTCCGATCCGGTTGGTCCCGCAGAGTCCCTTTTCCAAAAACCGTACTTCCAGCTGCTTCACGATGCGCTAGCCCCAGGCGGTCAGATCGCTACACAGGCCGAATGCCTTTGGCTTCACCTGAATCTCATCTCTCAGTTGCGAAACATGACCGCCGAGATTTTCCCAAATTCGCAATACGCGTTCACCACTGTCCCAACCTACCCCTCTGGTCAAATCGGATTCATCTTGTGCTCAAAGGACGGAGAAAGAAAACTCAGTGAACCGGTTCGAAAGGTCAAGAACACACGTTATTACAATGATCAGGTCCATCGCGCTGCATTTGTCCTCCCCGAGTTCGCTCGTGTGATTCTCGAGGAAGGAAGGGACATTCGACCACTCGTTGGCAGGAGCGCTTTGGTTGCTAAAGCCACAGAAGAGGGAAAGAAGACTCGCAAAATCCTTCTTCTTGGATCTGGTTACGTATCACGTCCATGTGCCGAGTATGTCGTCCGTGACCCAGCCAATGAGCTGGTTATCGGTTAGCCTCTCTCTTTGATCGCACGGACCAGATGCTAACGCTGACCCTTAGCATGCCGGACGCTCACTAGTGCGAATGCCTTGGCCGAGGGTCTTCCGAATGCTACTGGCATCTCCCTCGATGTCAACTCCACGGCCGACCTCGAGGCACAGGTGGCTGCCCACGATCTCGTCATTTCCCTGATCCCTTATACCTACCATGCTGCGGTCATCAAGGCCGCTATCAAGGGAAATACCCATGTCGTAACGACGAGTTATGTCTCCCCCGCAATGAGAGAGCTTGATGAAGAGGCCAAGGCGGCCGGGATTGTAGTGATGAACGAGATTGGTGTTGACCCTGGTATCGATCACCTTTACGCTGTCAAGACTATTTCAGAGGTGCATGAGAAGGGTGGAAAGGTAAGCATCGAGATATTTGACGACGAGCGGCACTGATGATGATCGATGTGAATAGATCAAGCATTTCCTATCGTACTGTGGTGGGCTGCCTGCGCCGGAATGCTCGGGAAATCCCTTGGGGTACAAGTTCTCCTGGTCGTCACGAGGTGTCCTCCTGGCTTTACTGAACCCGGCTTCATACCTATCGGAAGGCAAGCAGCTCGACATCGCCGGAAGCGACCTCATGAAATACGCCAAGCCGTGCTTCATTTCCCCTGCGTTCGCCCTCGTGGCCTACCCCAACCGCAACTCGGTTCCCTTCCGCGAGTTTTACAACATTCCGGAGGCGGAGACCATCGTTCGTGGTACTTTGCGCTACCAGGGATTCCCCGAATTCATCAAAGCTTTGGTGGCCTTGGGCTTCTTTGACGCCTCGGAGAAGGAATGGCTAACGGCGGATCTCACGTGGGCAGAAGTCACTCAGAAGGCTATCGGTGCCAATGACGCATCTGAGAGGTGAACAGCGACACACATTTCGTGACTCGTTACTGACCACCCACTCAGCTCACTCGTACCCCACATCAAGTCTGTGTGCAAATTCCCCGACGAAAGCGAGAGCACTCGCATTATATCTGGCTTGCGATGGATTGGATTGTTCTCGACCGCGAAAGTCGCACCGAGGGGAAAGAACTTGCTAGATACCCTCTGTGCACGGATGGAAGTATTGATGAAGTACGAGCAAGGCGAGCGTGATCTCGTCATGCTCCAGCACAAGTTTATCGTGGAATGGGCTGACGGAACAGAGGTAAGGATCTTCATCGTATGACACGAGAACGAGCCGTGTTGACTGCGTATGACAAGCAAACCCTGACCTCAACGCTCGAGCAATATGGAAGCCCTTCTGGCCACTCGGCCATGGCGCTCACTGTTGGTCTTCCATGTGGAATTGCTACCCAGCTCGTTCTGGATGGTGTGATCAATACCCCGGGTGTTCTCGCGCCGTACACCAAGGAGATTTGCGACCCCCTCCGAGCTGTATTGGAGAGCGAAGGGTTGGGTCTCGTCGAGAGAGTTTTGTAGTCAGAGGGGTAGAAAATACAAAGTGTTGTACCAGAGTGAGACCAGAAACTCTAGACCAATGACCACAAGCCTCAATAATGGAGGTTATTGTTTTCGAACTCTTTGAGCCACTCGTCCTCGTCCATCCGTGATGGCCCAACCGCGACGATCACCAGACGATCAGTACCTCACAGAGACCACCGACCTCCAAGCGGAAACAGAGTCGATCCTCCTCAAACATGTCCCACTCGATCCAGAGTCTCTGCCACCCCTCCAACGGCAACAGCATCTCCAATATCTCGTCCGAAGCCTCGTACAAGGTTTCCCATCACGCTACCTCAGCCAAGACGCCAGCCAACCATGGCTCCTATACTGGACCCTCCAAAGTTTCAGCGTGATGGGTGTGGTCCTCGACCCCGATAACAAACAACGGTTGTGTCTCCCTCTCTCTTTTCGATCACCGCGTTAATGGAGCGGTTAACGTGCCTCGTCTATCCTTCAGCGCGATCAACAAGATTCTGGCATGGCAGCATCCCGATGGCGGGTTTGGTGGTGGGCCGGGCCAGGCGGCGCATCTCCTCCCCACCTATGCTTCGGTTTGCTCGCTTGCGATCGTTGGCCGACCCGGGCCGGAAGGAGGCTGGGATCAGATCGATAGGTGTGTTCGACTCGGGGCATCGTTTCGCTCTTCTCGCTCGATCCGCTGACCGCGGATCCTCTACGCACAGGGAGAAGCTCTATGCCTTCTTCATGTCTATGAAACGACCTGATGGATCCTTTCTCGTCGCTCACGAAGCCGAGGTGGACGTCCGGTAACTGTCTCTCTCACACAATCCCACCCATTTGCCTCTCTGACATACACCCACTGACTGACTCGGAACGCAGGGGAACGTACTGTTTGCTCGTCGTCGCGTACCTCTTGGATCTGCTCACCCCCGAACTCTTACAAGGGACGCCTGCGTTCATCGCGTCGTGCCAGACCTACGAAGGCGGGTTTTCCTCCGCTTCGCAGCCGTATTACATTGCGGACGTAGACGGGGGACGAACGCGCCTCGACAACATCCGGCCACCCCTCGGCGAAGCACACGGGGGATACACCTTTTGCGCGCTCGCCTCGTGGATCATGTTACAACCCTACCTTGACTCACCAACGACAACGACAACGACAACGACAACGACACGGAGCGAGCCGTCGATCGATTATAAGAGGTTGTTGCGCTGGCTTGTGCAGATGCAAGGATCCGAGATCGAATTGGGCGGGTTTCGGGGTCGGACGAACAAGCTCGTGGATGGGTGTTATTCGTGGTGGGTCGGGGGTTGTTTTGCATTGCTGGCGTCGCAGGGCGTTGGTGGTCACACGCACGATGCTGCCGCCGTCGCCGCACACGACACGACCGTACCTGCGGACGGGGAGTGTACCCCCACTTGTGGTGGTGCGCACTACGTCGGGCTTAAACGTATATGCGCGCGTATAGAGTCGCTGTGGAACAAACCGGCATTGCAGAGGTATATCTTGTGCGCGGCGCAGCATCCGGCTGCAGGTCTGAGGGATAAACCACCCAAGTACTGTCCCATGTTACCACATGCGTGCCATTCACAGGTTTTACTGATCACGGCGATGGAATAGGAGCGCGGACGCGTATCATACGTTGTATTGTCTCGCTGGGCTCTCGGTCGCTCAGCATAGCGTCAACTCTTCACCGGCTCGACGTGCCCAGGTGGATCAAGCGTGGCGGGAAGCTTTAGGTGATGACGGCTCGTCATTTTTTCGATTACGGATGCTGAAACGATTTGGCCCCCAGATGCACCGCATCAGCAACTTCGTAGAACCTCGTTCGCGGACGCACTCGCGTGGTCTGAAGAGGAAGGAGCATCGCATATTCTTGGCGGCGCGGTGAACCGGGTGGTACGTGACCCCGACATTGTTCAACGTATCGACCCTTTTGAAAGCGCTTCCCAGAACGCCACGCACCCAGTGTTCAACCTGACAATCACCCACACGGAAGGGATCATGTCGCATTTCTACAAACAAACTATCCCCAAACGTAAATGATGATGATAACGATACAACAATAGCAAGTTAGTAACTATGTACGAGTCGGATTTGATAAACTTCAAATGTGTACGCCTACGTGGACACTTCCCCCAAAACCATGTACGAAAAAGGAGCCGTGATAATAAACGAAAATGTGCACGGACCGATGGGCTGGCTTACGGGGAGGAGTCATACGATGATGCAGGAATCCTTTGTCTGGGTATCTCCCTTGTCCGTCAAGAGACGATTCCGCACGCGCAGATCCTCCACCTCCTCCTGCAACGCGCGCGACCGTTCCTTTTCCTCCCGCCGAAGTTGTATCAACGCCGGAAGCAACTTTTCGACGGCCTGCCACGCAATACATCGTTTTTGAAGCGGATACCGTAGATCGGCAGGCAAGAACCGATTGTCCTCGCAACCAAACTCGGTCCAGGTGATCCCCATCTCCAAGTTACACCGAGGGGGGCAGATCCGACTCAAAAACGTCGCGACCGCGCCTGTATCGCGGACCTGGGAGGTACCGACGGAAAGCGTGTGGAGGGCGGGGCTAAAAGGCTCGAGTGGGGTATAGGACGAGGGGATTTCGGCTTCGGTGGCGTTGATGTAGAGGCCGAGGGTGCGTAGACGGGGGCAGTGTTTCGCAAAGGGGAGGAGTGCGCGGAGATCGAGCGTGAACGCGTCTTCGTCGAGGAAGAGCGGTTCTGCGTTCAACATGAGGCATTCCAAGTTGGGCCATTTACTGGCCAGGTCTTCGAGCTCGTCCAGTGTGATCTTGAGTGGGTATTTGTGCACGAGTTCAAAGGAGGATAGATTTGGAAAGGTGAGGATGGGTTTGAGGGTGTCGTAAGAGAGCTGCTGGTCTGCGGGGAGATCGGAGGGAAGGACTTTGTGGTAAAGCTGAATGTTCAGCTTTGATAGAAGCAGGCATTGTTGGGACAGGGTGGTGAGGAAGGTGTGCACTTCCGTCGGCGTATGGTTTGTGTATGAGTTGACATACAAGGCCGTGATGTGGATGGGCGCGAAGCTCGAGCGGAAGAAACGGTCGAGGTCATCAATTCTGGCGGACAGGTTGAGCTCGCGTAGACACGGAAATGCGCCTTCCTTGAGGACGGGGGCAAAGGATGCCACGTTGGATGGGTTACCGTATCCGAGCTTGAGATCTTGACTGAAGTCCACAACAGCAATGTTCTTGGCTTGGGAGAGTTCCTCGACGACCACGGATGTGTAGTGAAACTCTGGTAGCACGATCTTGTTGAGCTCTGGCAAGTTTTGTAGGAGAATGCGGAGCTCAGCATCGATGGGTCTGCCAGGAAAACTGACAAAAAGGGAGAGCGTGCGCAAGTGAGGTGCGCGTGCACATAGATCAGTATAGAAATCTAGTCGGGGATTCAGTTGGGAAGGCGCAGTGACGGAGAGGTGTCTGAGACGACGATGGAGGAATAATTTGCAGCGTTCCATGTAAGCGGGGCCAGTATATATCCATTCCAAGGTGTGCATGTTGGGCAAGATCTCCAAGGACGTTCGCGTTCTCGCGACGTCGTCCAACAAGGAGTAGATATCGAGCTCACACTTGGCCTGCCGGAACTTGAAGGAGCGCACGCGAGAGGCATATTTTTCGAACCTGGCCCAGTCGCTGGCTTCTGGGAGTGTCTCAAAGCACTGTGGCCGATAAGATGAGTTCGGGTGCCAGAGCAGCAGCAAACGGAGACTGCTCACGTATTCGAGCATGTCTTCGTGGGGACATATCGGTTTCAGCAGACGGAAGAGGTGGAGGACGTCGTCGACCTCTTTCCAAACGACGTCGAGGGCTATCTCGGACCATCGTTTGCAGACGCAAGCGTTTGTAACGTTTGTATCCCTGTCCAAGAAATTGAAGATGATGTCGAGGAGTTCTGTGATGAACAGAACGCGGTGGGCTGGTAGTGTGGCAGAACCAGACAACGCGTTCAAGTCGGGCGTGGATGTACACGTCGACGCGATCGACCTCATCCTGGAGTCAATCCAAGTGAAGTTGGTCCGACCGTGGGATTGGTCAACTTCAAACCCGAACAACCAACTGCACTATGCTCTACTGGTCACCTCAGAGCCCGAATTCATTGCAGATGCGGGGCCCGACCTGGCGCTCGTTGTCATGCCAAGCATCGGGAGCACGCTGCCCGTCGGGGCGACGTGAAAAAAAAAAAAGGACGACTTGGTAATCCTCTCTTATCACTCGACCCCGCTGCATCAAAATGATGACTATTAATAATTCTTAGGAACTCTACTGATCTTAATGCCCGTCTAGTTGGCAACGGTTCCATCCTCACATTACATCCCCTGAATTACGCCAAAACTTGCCCTCACAATCAGTGCAATGTGCAATCCTATATTCTATCTTCGGTTGCGAGAGCTGTCTAGAGGCACTCCACATCGTGTCGTGTGCCGCGCGGTATTCTCGGACAAGTACCTCCCATGACACGTGTAACAGATCTCTCCCGTACACAGTTAGGCGTTGCTTGCGTGAGCGCGCTGACACACGCTAATCAACTTGCGGTTGGCGCGGTGGGTCGTTTCCCCGCTACAGGCACTCCTTTCCGTGGTCCGACTACGCGCTTCCGATGACTCTCACCCAAGAGTCCAAGAACGTCGCATCGTTGCTCCAACAGGGAATTTGAAGCACATGCAATCCGATTCCGGCGCACCGCCTTGCATAACGACCCACAAGGTTCAGCCGGCACACAGATGCCGTCAGATATGCACTAACCTTTAAAAGCGACCGGTCCCCACCACGTCCCACCCTTCCCTTCGTGTCGTCCCCATGGCCCAACCTGCCGTTGTCGAAGCTCACGACCCTCGTGTACACCTTCAGGAAGGCCAAGATGTCCTCGCTCCCGAGCACTTTGTTCTTGCGGATGGATTGGCACCCAACTTTGAGACTTATCTCTACTATGCCCAGGAACAGCGGGACAAGGAAGCTGCTGAAGCTCGCAGAGAAGGACACCGTCCCCCGACTGGCTGGCTAAGCGAGTTGTTTGGTCTCAACCCACTCGCTCTCGACCAAGCCTCGGTCGTTTCCGCCGATGAGAAAAAGGGTGGATCTGACGAGGCCGCCGTTCTCTCTGTCACTCCTTCCGAGTATCGCGCCGCTTCCAGCTCGCTAAGGACGGCTACCTGGGGTGCTATCTTCTATCTCATCACTACTGGTACGACAGAGCCATCCAAACAGCTTATACCCATCTCTGACGAGTAAGCTAGATATCCTTGGTCCCTACTCGGCACCATTTGCATTTGCGCAGGTGGGGTATGGCCCGGGTGTTGCGTGTTTTGTTGCCTTTGGTGTTATGGCGGCCTACAGTGGTATTCTCCTCTGGCACATGTTCTTGAAACTGGATTCCGAAAGGTTCCCCCTGAGATCCTTTGGTGATCTTGGCTATCGTATCTACGGCAGTTGGTTCCGGATCGGTATGCTTTTCACTTTTTATTTTTATTTTACCAGCACATCACATTGACAAACCTCGCAGTGTGCAGTGTCTTGCAGAGTTTGCAACTCGTCTTTAACGTCGGTATCATCATTCTTGGCAACGGCCAGGGTCTTTCGCAAATGGCACAATTCAAGGTATGCATTTACACTGCCATTTCGCCCAAGATTTACAGGTTCCCTACGAAATCAGCTTTGTTTCATTGTTTGTAACATCGTCTGGATGCTAGCTGGTCGGTCATGTCCGCAGCTTTCGAACAAGAACGAACTGACATTCTTCCGTAGGCATGATTCTGGGTCAGATCAGAACATTGCAAAAGTTCGGTTGGATTGCAAACTTTTCCATCTGGCTCAACATTATCACCCTCATCATAACGATGGGTACTGTTGCGCATACCCTTCCTAACTACACGGCAGCGGAGGCTGCTTATGGTGTTACACAAGGGCCAGTGCAAACTTTGGCTATCAACCAACAGCCTTTCGAGCCCCAACTTAACGGTATCATGCAGATTGTATTCTCTTATGGTGGCGCGTAAGTCCACCTTCGCCAAGTTTTTGAGTGCCGCCTCATCGAACACTTATCCTAGAATGATCTTCGTCGAATTCATGGCTGAGATGCGTCGACCGATGGACTTCTGGAAGGCCATGGCTTGCGCGCAGGTGTTCATCACCGTCGTGTACATGTTCTTCGGATTATTCGTCTACTCGTACCAAGGCCAATTTGTTCTCAACGTGAGCAAGTTGCCTGCCCGATCTACCTAGACAAGTGGCTGACTTGCGTTTCCCAATGAGCCTGCAAACCAGGGCATCTCTCTTTACAGTTTACAGACGGCGACCAATGCAATCTCTCTTACCGCAGGTCTTATTGCCGCTGCATTATACGGGAACATTGGTGTCAAAGTTATCTATCAAAATATCCTGATAGAGCTATTCCGTGCTCCGCCTTTGACGGTCAAGACCGGAAAGTACCTCTTCGCTGTATCGGTGATCGTTTACTGGGGACTCGCTTTCATCATTGCTTCCGCTGTCCCCCAGTTCAGCAACATCTCCTCCCTTATTGCCGCCGTCTGCATCTTCCGTACGATTCTCCTTGTGGCGTCTGAACTGCGCTGACGCATTTTCTGCAGAATTCACATACACCTTCCCACCTTTTATGATTCTCGGCTACGTGGTGCAAATCGATGCAATGTCACACGATCGTCCATATGATATCAACAATCCCCGCGCCTCCAGAATTGATAGCTGGAGGAACATCTCCCGATGGGCACGTGGTTGTACGTGCCACCCATGATCCGATCATTCTTTCCTGAATATCATTAATTGATTGATTGATTGTGCTTTTACAGACAAGAAGCACTTTATCTTCAATACTTGGAACGTGGTCATCAGCCTCGCGTGTCTGGCGACTGCAATACTAGCGGCGTACGCTGCTATCAAGTCGATCATTGTTGATTTCCAGACGGGTACCTCTGGCACGTCGTTTAGCTGCCGTTCACCTCTTCAGCCCGCATAATGTGGGCTCGGACTGTGTCTATCTCGACATCTGAGGTCTCGGGGAGACAATGCGTATATGTTTTGATGTACAAGTTGGATAGTTTCGGGCCGTGTTGAAGCGGTCGATGGTGTTACTTAGTAGTAATGCGTGGACGTGTGTAATGAACAGAAGTAGTTGAATCTGAAAGACTAGCTTAACGACAGTATAAGCTGTTTTGATGCTGGTGGTGCCTCGGTACTATACCACCGGTCAAGTGGCGCCCAAACCTCTCAAAGTTACGATTTCAAATTCACGCATCATAATGTTCGGCATCCGCGATGTATGTATAAAAAGGGTCGTACGGCCCGCGCCGTCGTACGTGCTGTAATACTCGCTCAAGTTCTGACGGTGAACGTTATCCAATACGTCTGGACCTCTGAATCGCGTAGCACGAGGCTTGGCCCGGCATTTTCTGTGAGGCCGGCCCGGGCTCTCTCTGGCACCGGCTCCGAGTCTGGGGAGCACCGGCATGCGCAGGGGTCGATTGGTCGACCGATCGACCTATCGACCCATCTTGAAAGTGAAACTGCGGTCCGGGTCAGGTCGGTAGGTAGTTGCGATGAGACGATCTCGGGAAAAAGTCCTTGTTGGCCCTGAAATCGGTGATGCAGTCGTGATCACGCAGATCGTTTTTGGGAGGCGGTGCACGGAGGGTGTGCGTGCATAGACATGAGGAAGAGCGAGTCCCAAGGAGAGTCGCTCTTCTAGGCTTGGGGCTGGATGAATGTAGTAAATACTACGATGTCGTGTCGTCGATATGAGTATGTAAGCTGATGCAATGGCGATGGTCAACGAGATGGCACATAAAATTGGGATAGACATCGATATTGCATTGATAAACTACATGATGATCACGACCTGAATTGAAAAAATCAGATCTGGTGATACGTAAATTGCCAAGTTCACACTTTGTTGTCTTCGTCGACACAGACAGCGAGCACGGGGACGGCCCGACGTTGCGCATGTTCGTAACCCAAGTGGCCGACGGAATTACCTCAGAGTATCCTTCACTCTTCATCGACAATAGATTCCTGATCACATAATACCAGAGGGATCGAATGAGAAAAAAACTCAGAAAAAGGATAACTTGCTCACATCGTAGGTAACGCCTGATGTCACAGGGTCCACGACACACCATCCTACGGGTACCGCCGTCCGTTTTTTTTCTGTGCCGATGGTAAGAGCCCTGGCCCACTCCTGCGAGACTCGGGTGATCTGATTTTCCTCGAGGCCGACATACAACACTCGCCATTTGAGGTTCTTCAATTCCCGCGGTAGGAGATCTCGTAGCTTGTCTAGACCTTTCTGAGGTGATGAATGCTCGAAAGCGATGGCTACTTGGATCGCAAAGATTGCGTCCTTAGTGACCAGCACACTGTCAATGCCAGGAAAATCAACCATGGGTGCAATCCAGTAAAATGGAGGTTTCGCCTTCTTGATTGCGCCTTGGGTGCGGAGAACCACGTTGGTCGTTGTCCATACAGTAGCAGGTAATGATCTCGACTCTGCTCCTTCAACATGCCACTGACACTTTATTACCTGTCCCCCGAGGAAGAAGGGGTGAAGCCATCTTTTGTAGATGTTCCCACCATCGCGACGAGTTCCGGGGTGAGCTTCCATAACTTGGAAGAAAGTGACCTTGGCCTGTAAACTCTGCTCCCGGAGAGCTTTCCCCAAGGCGTCCACGAGGGTAGGTGTAGGGACACAAGCGTGCGGGGGAAGGCTGCGATTTATGTGACCAGCGGGATCTTTTCTTGGCAGGGCAAAAAATATCAAAGATGGCCCGGATTCCTTGATATTAAGTTGTTCCAATGATGATAGGAAAGTTGGACTCGTGATGGCACTGGAGGCCGCTGTGTGTATTTCCACCTCGATGTCTGATTGAGACACGTCATAGAAATACAGTAGCGTTCTAGGAACACCGCCCAACTTGGTCGCAAGAGCGGACATAGTCTCGACGTTCAGTCCACACAGTAAACTGAGGGTATCTCGTTCGATCTTGCCACAACGGAGACATTGTGTTTTACTCACGCGAGGTCCGTGATCTCCTTCTCAGTCCAAACATTCATCACGCACCTCCTAGCACCATATTGTTTGCTCCATTCCTTCCAACGATGTGCGTTGGGCGAGGTTGACTGGATGATTCGCATGCCAGTACGTAGGAAGACACTAGCTGGCATGGTGACGAAAGGACCAGAGTCTGTCAGAGCCCACGCGTCATTTGAGCGAGATAATGGCATCGGGTCATCGAAAGAGTGAAACGTGGCGGTGTCTGTAAAGAGCGCGTAGAAGGACCGGCCGTGTAACGGTTGGAACGCAACTGGCTTGTGTTCACGGAGGCGTTCAATGAGTACGTATATGAGAAAGTATGTTTTTCCTCCCAGAATGAAATACATAAGTCGTAATTGATGTTCGAGATCCTGAGATTGTCTTACCAATACCAGGCTGGCCAGTAACATAGGCCCCCCTCTTGTACAAGGGACTTGTTTGCAATGCTTTCAGTATATCGCGATACTCCTGCCGCACGAGTATTTTATCGTGTTGTAACAACCCCGCACAAAGGTCCCCCAGGGCGGTAAAGTGTTCACCCAGGATGACGTACTCTACACATGACGATTCCAAGGAACCCCTGAGCGTACTGGGATCGTTCCAAGCCGTATGGGCAAACCTCTTCAATGCCTCCAGGCTCTGTTGGGGCAACTCTGGCCAGTTTTGCGCCATTTGATGTGCCATTTCGACAGTGAGGATTAGGGGATGCTGATAAATTGTGGTTGGTAGTGCGCAACGCTGGCGTGCAAGCAGAAATGGTAGTCCGAATATGGCGGTAGGTCCTAGCCTGAGTTTGAAACGTAGCCTGAGTTTGAACACCTCGCAGTCAAAGAAGTGGAGCAGCAGGGATGGCTTGCGCGCCTGGGACCCTGAGTGGAATAGCTGCGAGGCACCGAAATCGAAAATTGAAGCCGGGAGTGGTGGGTGGGTGCGACAAAGACGAGAGGGACGAGCGAACCATTGAGGACGAGGGAAGGTGGCAGTGGCACGGACAGAAGAAACGTCCGAAGATGCTAGGCATCCGGTCAGACCTGAGTGATGTACATAATTCAAGTAACCGAATCGAGAGGTAGTACTAGTACACCGGGACGCCCAATAGTAATATTGGAGGAAAGTAGAAGAGAGGGAAAAAGAAAGTGGTACCTAGGTAATAATCAGTGGGTATAATATGTGTATGTTGTGTCCTTGGATAGTAAAGTGGAAAAAAAAAGAGGGAAAGAGAGCGTGGTGACGTGTGCATGAGTCGAATAATGAGCGGTAGATACCAGAAAACCCTTATGATTTGAAAAATACCCCCTCGACACCCCTCTACAATAGATGGCAAAAAAAAATTAGAGGCCACGTGCCTCGAGACGGTCGCGGAAGATCGTTTGGAATCCGAGAAGGTGGTCAGGGCCCAACAGCGTGTAGTGTTGTCCGGGGACATCGATATACGAGGGCTCGCTACGGCTGAAACTTGCCCAAGACTTGAGCTGCTTGTTCAGCCAGTCCTCTTTGCTACCACGAAGTGGGATGGCGTAAAAGACATCCAGCGACGCTGAAATAAAGCATATGAGCACGGCGAATGGGTGCACGGGGGGAAAACAATCAACTCACAGACTGAGCCACTCGGTTCGTATGTCTTACCACACTCGATCAGGGATCCGGCGATGTCAGCCCAGTGAGCGAGCCCCTCGGGCGTAAGCTGCAGTTCGACGAGACGTTCCGGAGGTGACAACTTCCACACGACGTCCAACTGTTCCTTGCGCGTCAGGGGCCTCAATGCTGGTGGGAGTTCGTTGGCATCTTGCTTGCTCGTGAGGCCAAGGAAATACGAGATGTTGAGCATTCTACACGTCCAGTCGATCTCGTGCATACGGTCGGAGATGTGAGGAGGAATGTTGACGACACCGGTGAACTTGACTTCGTCGCCCATGGTTTCGAGGCGCTTGGCAACCTCGAAGGCGACGACACCACCATACGAGTAACCAGCAATCGCATAAGGTCCGTGAGGCTGTGTCCGCTTGACGGCTGCAGCGTAGGAAGACACCATCTCGTCCATCGAACCGAAGAACGGGTGACCGGGATCGAATCCCCGCGCACGGATTGCGTAGAAAGGCCGCTCGTTCTGGAAGTACTTGGCAAAGTTGACGAAGATCAGCACCTCGCCGACACCGGAGTGAATCATGAAGATCGGGGTCTTGTTACCCGTGAGGTTGAGGGGAATGACGGGATCGTACTCCTCGGCGTTCGCGCTCTCGGAAATCAAGGAGTCGACGTACTTGGCAAATCTGGACAGGACGGGGTGCTTCAGAATCTGGATCGTGGGGATCTCGGCCAACTCGAACGCAGACTCTCCCTCACGCTTCAGTCTGAAAACATCAAGAGAGGTACCACCGAGTTCGAAGAAGTTGTCGCCGGAAGACATGTCGCTCACGCTGAGGTTGAAGATGTCAGCGTAGATCCGAGCCAACGTCTTCTCAGTATCAGTGGAGGGGGGAATGAAGCTGGCACCGCGAGCAATGCTCAGCAACTCCTCCGCGCGCGCGATGTGCCTCGCAAGTGCGCCCTGCTGGAGTTGGTTGACCAGACGAGCCCTAGAGAGCTTGCCGAGAGTTGTCTTCTCCATCAAATAAACGGGGACAGGGACGATAAGCTGGGGTGGGAGAGTGATCATCTTCACAGAGACGTCGCAGAGAGCACGGTGGGTGGCGAGGAGCCTTGCAGGAGCATCCTCGCTATTGAGATCAAATGCCGGTGAGTAGAAAACGACGAAACCTTCAGTTTCTTGGCCTGGCGCACGGCAGGATGCAGCAGCAAGGAATGAATGAGTGACACCCTCGACCGTCTGGAGATGGGTCTCCAGTTCTGGAATACTGTGCGAGACACCGTGCACAATGACAGTATCCTTGATACGCCCGCTCAGTCTCATCTTACCGTTTTCGATGATTCCGACATCACCGGTGCGGTACCAACCGCCCTCTACAAAGCTCGAAGATGTTGCCTCGGGGTTGTTGTAGTACCGAACAAAGATCATTGGACCGCGAACTTGGAGTTCTCCGCTTTGGCCATCAGGGCGAGGAGTAACACCGTCTTCAGGATTCACGATACGCATCTCGCACCCGGAAATGGGTGTACCGAGCTCCAAGAACTCGTACGTGGAAGGCGTGGCCAGCACGTCAACAGGGTCATAGATGCATCCAGCACTGAAACAATTCCAATTAGATTCCAGACACCATGACGCGCTTCAGTAACTTACCAGGTCTCTGTCATACCGAAGCCAGCAGAGATGACGAACGAGGCATCCCCATTCCTCGCGAGGTTCCTCAGGGTCCTGCTGAAAGCGACGGCGGTGCTGCTGACAACTGCTTCACCACCACTGTTGACACGTCTGAGGGAACTGATGTTGAATGTGCCGAAGAGGTCGTTGCGTTTCTCGAGGTCACGTGTCAGTTTAGCGAGCAAGAAGTTGGGTGCGAATGCGAGTTCGATCGACTGAGTGCAAATTAAACGACAATCAGCCTTATGAATCTTGGGGCACCATTAACCACAAACCTTTTCCTCGATCAAGCGAAGGTATCGTAACGGATCAGAGAGGATAGCAGACGCGTGAACGTGCAGCTGCGAAGCACCATATAGGAGTGGTGCGATATGCATTTCGAACGATCCAGCAACATGGTCGAATCCGACCCCTGATTCTACGTCAGCACATCATCCGGTAGGTAATCATGAAGCTTACAGTTCATAATCTTGGATTGTGATGTAAGACCATAACTTTGGCCCTTGGCATAGCATGCAGCGATGATAGTGCGATGGGTGTGCACGACTACCTTGGAGAATCCAGTCGATCCGGAAGTCAAGAAAAGGATGGCTTCGTCATCAGGCTTGGGTTGGTGGACAGCAAAGTCGGTGCCCAAGTTCTCAGCCGAAGCTTTCAGCTCGGAGAGTAAGTGGATGTCGAGACCGGAGATGGACTGGAGTTGGTCAGTGCCGCTCTCGTTGGTCAACCAGGTTGCGGAAGAGAAGAGATTCTTGATGTGTGTGACGTGACCCTCCTTGTGGGCCTGCTGAGCACTCAATGCGGGCTGCAAACAAGGGACGTAACCAGCGAAGAGACAGGCCCAAATAGCAGCCATGTTGTCCTCGTGCTCCGTGAGGTAGACGACGATGATAGATCCAGCGGGCTTGCCCCAGGCACGGATGGCCTTTGCCAGGGAGAGGGCATATTGATTGAATTCGCTGAAGGTCTTTGTCTGGATGGAAGAGTCGTGGGCGGAGGATGAGATGAAGCCAAGGTCGTGATTAGGATATTGATAGACAGCGCGAGAAAATACATCCAGCAGAGTCTTTGGGATGGTTGAGTGTGAGAGAGAAGCCTTTAAATCATGAATGGCATCGACAGGGGCGACGGCCCGTGGAGAAACAGCGACGGGGGCCATGGGTCACCGTAATAGAGGTATACAAGGGTACACTGCGTGAGTGCTCGTCGACGTCTAGGAGAAAGGGCTTGGATGATGTGTTCGAACCCTTATCTTCTCTACGTTACGGATCTTTTTTTGCGACGACTGAACCGCTTTCGAATGGGCATGGCTGTGTGAACCACTGCTTTCAGAATCTTAGCCGGGTAGAGCACAGGCAGGTAAAATCGCGGTGTTCTGGTTCATGGGTGGAGCAGGTGCGGGTACGGTGTGCAACTTGAGAACTCGTGTGTATACCGTGTCAACCCGTCGCGGCGTACGGTGGGACATATGCACTCATCATATACAAATTGTATGCTAGACCTTTTCAGTATTAGATCCGGGCTATGATACGGTGATACCTCCGATTTCTACCGTCTTTTTCAGGCAACTTTGTCCCATGGGAGTTTTATGTCTCCGAGTTATATTTTTCTGGACACGGGTTACAGATTGTAGGTACGTTTACCTATACTTTACATACATATCACTCGTTTTAGCGTGTAGGTTCGAGAACGAGAGATATATGTATTGGCCGATACGCGATCGAAATAGTAAATAGTACGTGATTATGTAATTAGTGGCTGTGCTCCTTGATATTCCTCCAAATGGAAGGGTGTCTAATGCAATGAAAAAGGAATGATACAGTAAATAGGCAATCAGAAAGAATACCCAACTGAATGGCTCAAGGAACAACTGACATTCTATACGAGTGTTGAAACGTTGCTGTGTCACAACGCTCAAGCGGTTACCCAATATGGCAAGTCGTGGCGCAGTCTGGTACGCGATCTCGATCGTTCGACCTCTGCATCGTCGTACTAGTGCGTCGTCGCTCTGGGGCACTCCCCCAGCGTCTATAGCTCATATATATCACCTCCGATTCGCCGGATATGTCACTGATGCGACCGTCTGACTAGGTATATCCATCTCTCCATATTCGCTCAACTGCCTTTTCTAGCTCGCGCACGACGACACGGTGGGTTCACGGCTTTGATAGGTTGTCTGGGGCGTTTAGTGGGCTGTGCGGATGGCTCAGGAACGCCATCTGTCGTACGTTCGTACCGCCGGTGCTCCTCTCCAGCTAGCAGCTTCGTTCCGACTCGTTTCGAGTCGTGGCATGTACCGTTCGTTGCACAATCCATCTCGCTCATCCTGCGGCCTCGTCCGTCACAATTCCCAACGCTCCGGCTCTCCTTCGCTCGGCGTCCGTACATATGATGTGGTGCTCAACTCGTGTCGTGGGTTGTGCCGCGCGCCCTCGGGCACGACGCACGTGCGACGGACCTCTCTCTCCTGGCCTTTCGTCTCGTGTCCGCGTTCACAATGCTTCTCGTTACTCGGTGGGTTGTCCTTTCCTTCCTGACAGATTTCTGACCTCTTCGCAACTGCACACCAAGCTGTGCGTGCGCACGCTGTGGTCTGGGGTTCTCGGGGTGTGCTCAGCCACTCACACGGTATTGCTACCACTAGTCCGCGTCATTCCCGTAGTGTCCGAATTCTATCCTTGTCAAATAAATTCTTGAGCTTTCTCGAAACATTAGGCATACTCAAAACCTCCATTTGTAAAACTCACCATATGAGGAACGAAGGATTCGTGACGTTTTGCCAGGCAGATGTCGCAGCTCCAGTTTGACCCTGGTGATGACACCGGATTCTGGATGCGAAAAGTACATTTCCAATCATCGGTTTCGTGCTATCAACACGGACTATGATTCCCTTCTCTCTTCCTGTATCTGATGCGTCGAAAGCTTCCAATTACGCAAGCTGCAAATGGATCATCTATGGAATTTATGATCAAGGTAGCACTCCAGATCACGCAATGTCAGAGATGGACTCGTCAGAGGCCACAAAGCTCGCGGAAGATATACGAGCTTATGATCTATCACGCACACCCTTCGCAAGAGGTCAGGCTAATGACCGTATATGGTAGGAAGACCTACCAGTTAGTGCTGAGGCTCACCCTCCCCTTGCAATCTGGATGTTATCTATTGTTCCACATGCAGGCGACGATGAACGCCTCTTCTCCGATCTTGGGAGTACACAGTCACCACGACGATGCAACCTTTCCTTTCGGACGTTCGAAACGCTGGGCGAGAGCCGTGCGAATCTTCGGCATCATACTCGTCTGAAGAGAGTTGCTATGAGAAAGCAACCTCGTCACCGACTCGCGCACATGCACAGAGTAGGAATGAACCGGGTATCAATGTTGACGTTGTAGATAACTTGGACGAAAACTCCACGTGGTTACCACGACTTTCAGCCATCTCCGAGGACGATCTTGCAGGTCCAGACTCGACCATATGGATTGGACGTTTTTGAAAAGGAACGTGTATGCCTTTAATGAACTGCCATCGCGAAAGGAGTGAACGGAAGGTTGACTATGAGAAAGACGACAATGGTTGGGATATCGGTACGTTGATGTCGACTAGTGGTGGTGTCCATAGTTTTCAAAGTGCTCACCTTCTGCCCAGTGGGAAAACCGGCAAACCCCTCTTAGAATCCGCTATACCAGCCTCCGTACACCACGGTTTGACCCGCATCCGTACTCCACCTAGTAGGCTATTCTGAAACCGGTGGTTCACACACCCATGCGCAATCAGCAGCCCATTGACAGACGTCGAAATAAAAAGATCCACCTCCCGTAACGCATAAAAGATGGGGGTTCGAGCAGACTTCATCCAAGCCGTTTCTCTGACGAGCAACTCACGCAGCGTGCCCTTGTATACCTCCATTACTACCTATGGCTCCCGTCGCTCTCTATTCGCCCATCGCCCATGTCGATGCCATTCATGATTTGAAGGTTTCTCGCTTATACTTACCAAAGACTCTGCTAGATGTTCTCTCTCGGGCTGTCTATCAATATCCTAATCACGACCTCGGCTTCATCTCATCCTCCGCCCACGACTCTTCCATCCAGACAAAGACCTTCAGCGAATTCAATCAATATGCACTCTCTCTGGCAAAGGCCATCCGTGCCTGGGGCAAGCCTGCTGGATCTGTCATCGTCGTCTACCTCACGGAGCACGAGGACAACATGGCTGCTGTTTGGGCCTGTCTCCTCGTTGGTTACGTCCCCTGCTTGCAGCCCGCATTGAGTGCTCAGCAGGCCCACAAGGAGGGTCACGTCGCTCACATCAAGAATCTCTTCTCTTCCGCAACCTGGTTGACCAACGAGAGCGGCACTGACCAACTCCAGTCCATCTCCGGTCTCGACATCCACTTACTCTCCGAGCTGAAAGCTTCGGCTGAGAA
>JBBPRF010000246.1:0-35462 GCA_038092875.1 Lanmaoa pseudosensibilis
TCATCCGTTGATTCCGAGCGCAACTGGAACATAGAGGGAGATGTAGGGAATGCTGGAACGGGACGTGATGAGAAATGGCGTCCCCATTTTACATCAGGGGGAGTGCCTTCGAGACTTGAGCTTGACGTGCTCATTCCGGACGAGCAGTCTTTCTCTGTGGCGCTCAGGAGGCTGACAGTATCGGAACAGTAGCGTAAAACGTGAAGAGATGGAGATGTGGAAAGGTCAGGTGAATCGGGTTGTACAGGTGAGGAGTCATGGTCAAAAAAGGGCGGAGGGAAGTTTCGTGAGCGGGCCATAGAAGATCGATAAGAAACGTCTCTGCGTAATCTCCGGTGTCGCAAGGACTTGAATATATTCATCAGTTTCAAAAGCGAGACATCACGAAAACGATGACGGCCTGTAAGCTTCCGCCCATAATAATCGCGAGGCATGTTTTTGGTTTTTCTGAAGTGAAAAGAAGACGAATGGAGGATTTCCGAGGGAGAAATTGAGAAAGAGTGAAGGGGGAACCGTGTTTATCTGGTGAGCCATGTATGCAATTCTGATCCTGACCTAAGCCAAATATTTGTAGATGGATGTAAAAAGTTTGAACCATAATTACCCCAGATGTCAGGCCTCCGAGAAGGCGAGACTGGGCCATCGGTCCAACATAGGTGGTGTGTCACAACGACGACGTCTGAAACCCGGCTTCGTTAGTACCGGACTCATTGAGCGCCCCGAACTGGGTTCATAAGTCGAACTGAACCCCGGCGGATGGGACTTACATGGCCGGCAAGGGATAGATGAATCGAGGTCCCGTTTCACAAATCCCGACGAACCAAGAAGGCGGCTGAAGGTGTTCCACATCTTTATCATACTGATTAAATATTGACCCACAGCCAAAGTAGTCTCCATTCGGAGGGGTTCGGCAGCGTGTCGTCATCGATCTAGGGTCGCTCTTCCTTAGTCTGAGGGGTGCGTGGTGTACAAGAATTCGAAGGGGGCACTCACTAAACAAAAAAAAGGTCAAAGAGTGAGGTGGTTTGCCGAACCTCACAGCAGGACATGCCTTTCCATATAGTTTAGTTTCTTTGGCCATCCCGCCCCACGTGAGTGTAGAAAACTTCAGTAATTATGGTCACCGAGGTAGAACGACAGCGCTTACGAAGGTTCGAAGTACTACGTCATTAAGGAAGCTGGTGTCCGTAGTCCGCCCGAGGACGCGAATAAACAACCCGGGATCGTCGGTGACCGGTGACCGTGTACATCTTGCCTGCCCTTCGGGGGAAAATGCAGACATGAACTCCCGCTTGAGGTAAGGTCGCGCGAAGAGGGGGAAGACCGCTATGTTGACAGCTTGCCGTGCAACTTGAAACAGTCCGTCCATTAACCTCATCAATTACTTCTGCTATCTCCCTGTCAATCAAGAAGCCCTCTCTTTCAATTGTTAAGAGCCTGAGGATGACACCTACCCTGATATCACGAGACAATATTCTCGATGATTCGAATGCGTGCGAGAAAGCCTTACATGCATGTTCAGCACTGAGGAAAGTGTGTGCATGTCAGGGAAAACCCACCAATGGGAGCACCGAGGACGGTCGTAACAAGTTCTTTCGTGCGCTTGAGCGTCGTAAGCGCACGTCTTACGATTCTGAGCACAGGCCGATAAACCCGGATATGTGGGGCTCAACATGTAACTATTCAGCCTCTAAAAACTTCTGTATGCGAGTCATACCATTCTTCAAGGCGCGTCATATTGAGCGTTTGGTGCTTGTGGAGCAACGCGGATTGGTTTCGTGTTCGGGCTGGACTTCGACGTCAGAGAAGTTCGACAGAAAACGCCAAATAACTTGAAGACGATGAGCTTATCGAATCATGGATCTTCATCGGGTACATCTCCTACGGCAAGATTTTTGATTCTGAAGCCTATCACCACCGTGCTGCGTGCTTGATTTCGCATCAGCTTCGATGCTCTGTGATCCTACTGGAACGTAAGTAAAATGGGTAAGTAAGGAACGAATACAGCAGCTGACAGGCGATCGCATTTGGCGTGGCAGCCCGAGGACCAGACCAGTGGCATTTCCCGTTCACATGGCAGGACAGGAGTCATGCTTACCAGAACATGGGGTCCGTCATTCTCGATCACGATTTCTCGACGTCACATGCAAACATAGTACGCCGACGGACACGGTGCCATCGAGATTAAACTTTCATCATACAAACTCTGTCGTGATGTCGTCATTGGGTGCATGAACTAAACGTTCTGGAGTCGACTGTTTTCGGCAGTACCGTACCGCAGAAAGTGCGCATGGTTCTCCCGTGATGTAGATGAAAAATGAGAAGTGTCGGAACTGCGAGCCGTGGTGAGCTTCGGTGGGTCAGGTGGTGGTTCTAGACGTTTCAGAACGCTCGGGTGACGCAGGACCAAAATTTGGTCATGGGACCACAGAAACCATCCCGGGCCCCGGGCCCTACGGCCCGCGTTACTACCACCTCCATGATTGCAAGTACATATCTAGTGTGTTGAATTGGCGCTGAATGATATTTTCTCGATCGTTGAAAGTCACGACTCGGTTGTGTATGAGGCCCGGGACATTGGACACGTCGATTCGGCCTATCCCTTGCTTCTCTTCGGGTGGGGTGGAATTAAGCGGCGGCACCTCTCAATGATCACGCTACAGGAAGTATGAAACTAGGGAAGGCAAGCTTCGAAGCCTCGAAGATGAGATACACGTGCATAGGGTAATAATAATGCATATTAACTCGTAATGCACAGCGGCGGAGAACTGCATTCGAGCGCTCTCCCAGCTAAAATGCCCTGTAATAATGCATAAATGTCCTAGTGCATCAACGACGCTGTGCACTATGAGAAAGTCTACTAGGGACGTGCTGTTCGCAGCCAACGGCTCGTAGCGAGGTGGTGTTCAAACTGAGGTAGGATGCAAGTGGTTCCATTTCGATTTTGCACAGGGCTTGATTACTTGTGCCGACTGTTCACATTCTTCAGGTGCTTTTGCGATATATCCATGTTGACATTGAATGCTTGCGTTGAAACATCCGTGCCGTTGGCTCACTAAGTACCCGAGTGCAGGGACAGAGGCTGACAGGAGCTAATACTTGTGTTTCCCGACCCAACGCAGTCGAAACCCCATCAACGCTCCCGCTCCCACTCCTCCTTGGCCCACTCCGGGGGCTCTGTCTCAAAACAACCCAAGCTTAGTTCGTATTTCAGCGCATGCAAAAAGATGTAAAGTTTCTCTGGTTTAGGATCCGGATGCAGCGGTAGATAACATTCAGAGCAATAGAGCGTTCCCGTGGCTGGGTCTGCCTCAGGTTCGGGTGCAATGAACGATGGGAGGCGGAAGGCGGCCTCAGAAAAGGTCAGTTGCGTTGGGTCTTCAGGTTCGGATGGCTCAGGGGTATCTCCGTCGGATGTGAGTTGCTGTCGAGCAGTGCTCTCGGACTGAGGCAGTGGGAGCGTCGGAGGGCGCTCCGCGGGGTGCTCTGGCGTGGCCATACCTTGTCCAGAGAGCTCGGGGTCGTTCTCCGTGGCCATTGGTTTCAGCGTACTCCTCCCGCCCCTCTTCCGCCTGTTCTGCGGCGGCAGTGGCGGCGGCGGCCGGAAGTTTTTCGGCGTCAGCGTGCCCTTGGCCCGAAAAACGACATCTCGCCACCGGCTCCAATCCTCGTCTTCATCCTAGGATGAGGAAAAGAGGAACGAAACGTAAGTGTCTATTTTTTCTCACAGGAACGGATAAGCTCCCCGCCTTCCCAATGTCGGGAGGAAACGAATTAAAAAAAAGGCACAACAAGCCTAGAACGGACCTTCATATTTCTCAAGCGCGTGATGATCTGGACAGCCTCGGCAGAGAGAGGAACAGGAGAGCCCATGCCGATGTCATGGCCCGTTTCTCTGGGAAGTAACTTCTTCCGCTGCGGATATGCTTCGTTGTTTCCGTCCTCGGTTCCGTCCTCGTTCTCACCTGAGTTGGGTTTGGGGCCAATGCATGTGCCGCTGGTGGGTAATGACTCGGGGCTATCGTCACTCTTGAGGTGTTCGGGTGGGGCGGGTGCGAACCTCTCGGAGCTGGGTATGACATCAATACCGTGCTTTCCCAGGTTCGGACCCTGAGCATAAATCCGAGCAGGTGAGTATATAGTCAAGTTGGCAAGCGCGAGAAGGAGGGCTAAGAAACAAAGGGAAGAACGATGTGGGATACTAGTAGAGATGGAAAGGATGCGATACAATGTGTTCGGCAGGTCAAGTGAGAAGGGAAACCGAAAGAGACTTACCCATATTCGCTCTTCCGAGTACACCGGATCATTAGCGATGGGATGTCCGAGGTATTGGAGGTGAACCCGTATTTGATGCGCTTGAGGAGTCATAATGTTATTTCAGCGTTGATAAGGGGGAAAGAGGCGCCAAGAGTGACGAAAGAGATGACGGAACGAACAAAAGGAACGTTAAGGACGGAAAAAGAATGAGGAGATATACTCACAGCGACCCGTAAATGGACGACCTGAATGATAGAACGCTTGATTTAGTTGATGGTAGGAATGTAAGTGGTAACCTACAGCGGAGGACACTCGTATCGGTATTGGCGTCATAGTGGAGCCTATTGAATGCCGTTTTGGCTGGCTGGCAGGGCATTACCAGGAATGAAAATGGAAATGATAGAACGGCAGGAACCGTACCTTTCCTTCCGGATGTACGATATTGAGTCCCATCTGTCTGTCTACGGTCAACAATGGTTGCTCACACACAACCTCTTCCCTGAATAAAACAAACTAGTCAACATATTATTAGATATATCGAGGTCCACGGATGAAACGCACGCGGGAAATTCTCCTCTACATCTCGCTACATATTCCTTCCTCACAGATCCGTTCATAAATTCCCTCGTGAGAGATCGCGCAAGATCGGGATTAAGCGGTAATATCATAAGACCAGAAGTCAATCTATCCAATCTATTAATCGCTATGGGTGGAAGACTTGCGTAAGGGACTGGCGAGGCGATACGAGACATGAAACCCACTGTATACTTTGTCAAAGCCGAATTCGTATCGGAGTATTTCGACAAGACTGTGTCGGTAATATCTCCCCGATGCGTGTACAGGCTAAGATCCTGTTTGAGAGTCTGGTCGACGGGGATAAAGCGGGATGACATACGATGCTACCAGGCTTGTCGATCACGAGGAAATCCCGTTCGTTGTCATGCAGTACGATCTTGACCGGGGTGGCTGTGACAGGAGGTTCGTGCCGATGAACGACGTTCCTTGAAGAACCACATCCACACGATCGATACTGCACATTCCGCTTTTATTGCGGACAAACTCACTCAATACGGTCCCCGTTCCTGACCATTGTATCCGGTTTTGCGACCTTTCCATTGATGGTGGTGACACCTGATTCAAGAGCGTACCTCTACGTAGAAAGGTACATCCATCAAGATCGACGGATGACATGAGAGGGACAGCGCACCCACATAATACTCCATACTGCGATCCCTAAACTCTGTAGAAACGATTTCTAATATCTCCCTTCCAAGCCACCGCTCCTTTGCCATTGTCGTGTACGGGTACCAATATGGGGGCATCTTTTTGAGACCGCCATTTCGGGTTACGGGGATGACGACTTGGGAGGGCTGGCGTTGACCGAGAGTACCAGACATGGACGCAGTGATGAAACGAGAGATGACGTGTCTGAACTGGTCTCGTGAGGAGAGTACTGTCAGTGGCAATTGCTCACGGGATTGGAGCTTGAATTTGTAAAGGTTCGCCAGGACGAACTGCCGTTTGGAAAGGAACTTCCAGTGAGTGAGTACCGGGGAAAGAAATAAGATAAAATAAAAAGAGAACCCACATAAAACAAACGGCAGTTCCTATTGCAGGTATCCTTAATGCGCGTTATTTTGGAAGAGTGATGTTGAGTGGCTGTGCCATTAACTCCGACCTTAGTTAATGAGACTCCACTTACATTACTTACAAATATACCGATCACCATCTGACATTCATTGGAGCTTGGTGGGCGGGGCAGGAACAGAATGACGAAGTAATAGCCCCCAAACCGACTTTCCAGCTCCTACCCGGCCCATCTGTCAATCAAGGAGTCGTCTCGCAGAGTGACAGGGATTCATTGGTACGGCTCGTGTGCGGCCCAGCTACCCAACCTGTGGTATTCATCCTGCTCGGAAAAAAAACGGAGGCCAACATGGCTGTTCCGGTGACTCATCCATACCTAACCAAACCACCCTCAATGCTATCCACCATTTTGCATTATGTCGTCACGTTGTCATCCTTTACCATGACAATCATCGCAACGTTCCGTCTGTGGAGAAAACATTGGGCAGATTCCATCCGATGGTACCGTTCCCTTTCGTCTTTCTTTATTAAATGAAGATATGTGGGCTTTATTCCCAGTCACGCCGCACCTTGCTATGGCGCTTCCGGCTCAACAAAAATAGCGTAGGTCGTCTTGTGGCCAAGGGCTGAACTCCTTTTAGGGACATGAATGACCGCGAGAAACCGCCGAAACAATATTGTGGCATCGGCCGTGCGCCCATGGAAAGAGCTACTAGTACAAAACCACGTTAATGGCTCCCACGTTTCTTCCGGCACAGGTGGAACACGTCTAATTGGATCCCTGCAGTTGCCGCGATAATTGCCAACTGAGGGCTGAGCGCCGAGCACTGATCGATCGATCGATCAGCCGAAAGTGACATATAACTGTGAGTGAGACCTAAACGCAGTAGTTAAAAATGAACAGCCATGAATTCTCTATCAGATCCGATGAGACTCGTTGAATATTGGCTGCTCGCGTCGACAAATCTCGCACATTCTGAAAACCTCTATAGGCCACGCTGGTAAATAGTGGACTATAGCCCTCGATAGGGAATGATAGTAGTATCCATACAATCACACATCGGTGTATACAGAATGGTCCATATTCCATGAAGCACTAAAGAAAGGACATCGAGACCAGTATAATGGGTACAAGCGTGTGAGGAACATGCAGGGAAGGATAGTTACTGTATTGTAATGGATTTCGACGGTGAGCAGCACAATGAAAGACGAATCCCCGGCCGAATACTGGTGTAGGGGGCGTGGTGTGGGTAGTGTCCATTCCTCATTGGCATCGTCTTCGGGATCGGGAGCCTTGCTGTTTGGTGTGGATCCACCTCTGGCACTCTTCTAAGTCTTCTTGGCTGCCTTGATTGTTGCTGACCGTTGTTTCTGTACACTCTGGGTAACCAAACGGACCCGGACAAACAGCAGGCTTACTGCTACTTGAGATTCTTTATTTGCATTCATGGCAGCCAATATCGCAGCATATTGACCATGGGTACCACCTTTATTTCCTTGCACCACTCTGTAGCATACGATTTCTTGCTGAGGTCGAATTCGCGCTTGGCCGCACTGTGGAATTTGGGTCCGCTTCCTTGCGCTTTCGTTTGGGTTTGCTGGCATCCAATGGTAGCGGTCACGATTGTGGTTGTAGCTGCGGCTGACGAGTTTGAAAGAGAAGCGAGACTGGATCTACTGGAAGATGGACTTGTGCCAGTTCAGTTTGCTTCAGAAACCAAAATATTGGTGAAAAACACAAACAGTCACTCTGGACCACAATTGGTCGCTCTGACTGTTTCGGCCCCACTAGAGCCCTCGACCAATCACTCACAGCCATATGTCACTTTCGGCTGGGAAACTGCAATGCTTTACCTATCTTCGTGTCAGCACTGCATGGTCGATGAGTGCATCTCGTCTACCACACCAATGCATGCCGTTTGAATCTGGGCTTAAACCTCGATCATTCGTCGTTGATTCTGGTTTTCTTCGAAAGTGTATTCACACACGAATTGTAGGTCATTCCCTTCGTCGAACCGGGGTTGAGAGAACCTGGAGCGGAGGCAAAGAAAAAGGAGGCAAAATCGCGGGTAATTTGGTGTCACTGACGGGTTCAAAGAATCTTGTGCCATACCTGTCGAGCTTATTACCATTGGTAGCACATCGTGCTCGTCGAGATGCATGTGCGATTGCCCCTAAGACCTTCGGGGCCGCCTCGTCAAGTGACTTGAGCAAGTTCGTCACCCAGACATCGTGCCTCGGCTGCCAAGGAGCTTCAGACGGAGACACCTGGTGTTGATTGATAGGATACCGCATAACTTGAAACAGGGACGATGGTGAGATGACTGAGGCTGCTGCCACGCAGTCCTCCCGGGTTGGGTATTGAGAGGAGTGCCGGGCGCTGAACGACTAGACGTATTCTGGCGGCGCTGCGCCTGGCGAGACAGGATGCCGTCAACGCCGTCTGTCAGTCGTCCATTCGTGTCTGCAAGGCACTCGCAACACACCTAGGACAAGCACGGACTACTGTAGCGAGAAGAATCAGCTCGTCTATCTTTTCACCCTTTGATAGCAGTTCGCGAGACTCTGCTCGAGTTGGTTGGCCAGTTAGTCAAGTTGTTCGGAAAACGAGTCTGAGCAGCAGGAGGTCAGTGTGGCTGATCACATTCAAGTTGTATACTTCCATCTAAGATCGTGTGAATGCCACTGCCATGGTGGCGAACCCCGTGGTGAGCCATATGCATGGCGTGTGTCAATTGACTTGAAACCTGAGGCCTGAGGCACAATCGGACATGTACGAACAACTTATTTGGTACATGGGAAGAAGAAAAAGTTTTCCAAAAAAGATATTCAATTTGTCGCTCTCACAAAATCTGAAAATATACTCTGCATCTGAACAATAAACATATGAAATCATGAATTCTCATTGGTTGGACTCAAAATATTACTTATGTACAGATCTCACGAGGCCGACCTAGAATTTAGTCCGTGCATGAGTAAGCGAAGTGGTCCGTCTCTTTCTTTCACCCACTTCGCATCCATGCAGCGCCGCTCGTCAAACAGCGCTGCTCGGTATCGCTTCGCTCTTTCGCACCCGTCCACCACTCCCTCTCGCAGTGTGTCGTTCTCGTTTATTTTTTATCACTCGTCTGTCGCACGCTCCCAGGCGAGAGCGTGTGTATACTGCTCGGTGCCCATCACACCCCGAGTCGTAGCTCGCTCTCCTAGCGCGGCGTTGCCTCGGGCCGGAGAGCCGGGCTTTCACCCACTCAGGGTCGTTCCTTTTCACCACGTCATGATATTGTACCTGCGTACATCCCAAAAACATTGATCTCAATTCTCTCCCGCACGTCGGCGTTCGAAATACACGGAACCAAAATAGGGTTTTAGACTTTGCAAGAGCAACAAATTGGGTATCTTTTTTGGAACATGTGGTAAAATATCATGAATTTAGCCATGTTATTCTTCCTCTTTTGGAAGAATAAGCTCCTCAAACAGTGTAATATACATTTTCTTTTCCCCAGGTACAATTTGTTTACACCTATGTATTGGCTAAGTTGTTTATCCGATCGTGCCTCAGGTGTGCCATGCCTCGGAGCGGATATATAAATACCGGGCACAGTGTCGGCAGGTTCACTGGAAGGGCCGCTCCGACACCGCCGTGACGATAGCGGTGCACAAAATATGTACTTGTACCATATCACCTCGACTTAGGTGTTCAGGGGTGCTGTGGCATGTGGGAACGGGGATGCTTCCGGCGGACAAGTATCGGGTTATCAATCGTAGTAATCAGCGCATCTGCGAGATCTCATCAGCAACGATGGGCCCAATGATTTGGTATGTACCCTCACTATTCTACTCTTGGTCAATGCTAAGATTTTTGACGTCAAAGGAATTTGAATAGAGAACCATGTGACAGAACTATGCCATTCTATTTCGCGCATCTTGGTAATGTCTATCCAGCGGGTCGGCGAATTCCAGGCATTCCTGGAACGCTGACTTATTCACCACTACGTATGGAGTGGTCCCCGCATGAATGCATGTGGGATGACGAAGCCGTCCTAGAATTGTACGTGTGAACTCATCATTCTCATCAAGACAGTGGCTGCCTTTCTGTTCGGAAGGATCGCCTCCTAAATGCATTGCCGTTTATGCGGCACCGTCCTGTACTCGAGACCTATAAACGTATGCCATCCTGGCGGCACCGACTACACTCCAGTGCTGTCTTTTCCTCCGCCCCGCCATGGGCAACAAGTACTCCTGCATATCTGCCCAGGACGATCGGCGCCAGATCAATGTCATCAGCTCCCCGCTTCCCGTCTCTCACATCACTCTAAAATCTCACAGATCTCACCCTTCCCTCATCAAATCCTTCTCCTCAAACGACACCCTCTACGAGAAGGACCACTCCCGCCATGGTAGCGACTCCTGCTCGTACATCCCCCCTCAACCCCTTCCGTTCCCCAATGGCTCAACTTCGTCTCCCTCCACTCTCCTCCGCCCATCTCTATCTACATATATCTCCCAAGCACAATTGAGATGGCTTGGGGAACAAGCACCCCTTGCTTACTCAGCTTTCTTACAAGCGTACCCAGAATACAGAAACACCTGGATCTTAGATACTCTCCGGCGAACTGACTTTGCTAGACTCGACCGCGTAGGTGAAACTTATGTTGATTATATGGGTGGCGCCCAACATCCCGAATGCCTCGTCCACGTCCATAGCGATTTTCTAACACGAAACATCATGGGTAACACTCACTCAGTCAGTAATAGGTAAGATTGCATTTTCGCAGTGCCTATCCGATCTCATTTGATTCCACGATAGTTCGAGACTGTCCTCTGAATGTGCAGACGAAGCCAGGAAAATGGTACTTTCATTCTTTCAAGCGCCAAGCGGTTATACCGTCATCTTTACTGCAAATGCAACGGGAGCGCTCAAGCTTGTCGGAGAAGCATTCCCTTTCCAGGAAAATAGTTCTTTCGTTCTCGGTGCTGATTCCCATAACAGCGTGCATGGGATTCGCGAATTCGCGGCGCGACGAGGCACCCAAGTACATTATATCCATTCAACCCCTACTGGAGGTTTTGAACCGTCAGTAGCCAAGGTAAGATAGACCCACTTGTCCTCCGTGCGCCATCCCACCTGCATATATGCGCCGCTCCCTCACTAACTCAAGTCTCCTATAGGATGTCCTTCGAAGTAACCGCCCAGCTTCTTCGTCCTCACCGTCACTCTTCGCACTCACCGGCCAATCAAACATTTCCAACTCCAAGAATCCACTCTCAATCCTCAGCTATGCTTCCTCTCTCGGATACAACACTATATTAGATGCCGCTGCCTTGGCACCTGCCTCTGTGATCTCACTGACCAAAACCCCTGTCGATGCGATGGCTGTCAGTTTTTACAAAATGTTCGGATATCCTACTGGCGTAGGAGCGCTTATCGTCAAAGAGAGCTTTTTAGCTACGTTGAAGCGGCCGTGGTTTTCCGGCGGCACAGTGAATGTTGTGCAAGTTCCCGGGACGCTGGTTACGAGGGCAGTAAAGCTGCATGAACAGTTTGAGGTATCAACTCGCCCTCAAACCATATACCTTGAAATAGCTGACTGTATGCGCAGGATGGAACAGTCAACTACCTAACCCTATCGGCGGTCACTGAGGGCCTTCGATTTCTCTCTGCTTACCTCCCTTTCCTTCCGCTCCGCTTATCGTGTCTGATGCACTTCCTAACATCATCGATGGCCGGGCTGTGCCATGACACAAACGGTACGCCCGTCGTCAAGATTCTCTCCAAGTTGCCCCGTCAGCGCCTCAAATCGATTGGCGAACAGTCCGACACCGGGTCGACTGTCTCTTTCATCATCCTTTCCGTGAGTAAGCTTGCCACCCGCGCGAGAAGCACGCTCATGTCACCCCTACCCATTCAACAGCCCACTGGCGACATGCTCCCAAACACCTTCATCGAAGACGTCGCCACGATGCACAACATTTCTCTGCGTACGGGCTGCATGTGCAATCCCGGCGGTGCATCCGCGCTCCTGGGCATCCAAAATGTCATGGATTGCCTGTGCGACGGCACGACGCTCAAGGACATCGAGACGCTCGTTGGGCAGGAGTTGGGCGTCGTGCGCGTCAGTCTTGGGCTCGGGAGTGACTGGGGTGATGTATGGCGCGTGATCCAGCTTTTGGAAGGGTTCGGGAACGAACGTCGGCGGACGGCATGGTGGGATGCGTGGACGCAGGTACCGATCGGGCAGGCGGTGTGATTCGCGATCACTGTGGACAATGGTCCATCCATGATTCATTCATTCATTTTTTTTCTTTCTATTTCTCCTTGGACAACGACCAGTCCCCTGCGGTCTCTCCGGGCTTGGAAACCTTGGCAACTGCATGAGGCGGATTCCCCCTTCCCCCTCCCCTCGAACATCTTTGACGGGAGACGATCACGATCATATCCTCGAAATTGCATTAATACTGTGCATGTACATACTGTATGGCCCTCTTTTATATCCCGCTTTCGCGTAGCCTCGTTACCTTCATGGATCTCATAGTGTATTTGTCTCGTCACGAATACGAGACATATCTAATATAATGCTCGAGCAGTCATACATACGGGCAGGATTGGATCGTTGATCGAATTTTCGTCTCGTTTTGCTCGGTAGTGGAATCTTAATTTCTCTGCTACAAAGTCCGCACACAGAACCTGCTGTCGAATACGAGCCACGAATATACGTCACGCGATGTATCACCCAAGCCGCCCGCCCTACACACTCACACACCCTCTGCCTCATTCCTCCTCCGTATCTCCCTCATCGTCGTCATCGTCCTCTCCCTCGTCCTCGGACACCTCCAACCCAGCCTCTCTCATCCGCGCCTTGTCCCGCTTCCGCTTTGTACTCATCTCGTCGAGCAACACGAGCAGATCCTCCTGCTCCTTCTCCACGTCCTTTTTATTCCCTTCGGCCTCTTCCAAGGCAACCTCGAGATCAGCGATCCGTACGTGGAGATCCTTGACCTGTCGGGATCGTTTAGATTTCGACGGGGTTAACGCCAGTGGTGGGTGTGGCAAAAAAAAAAAAAGATGAGGCGAGGTGCGTGACGTGTGACACTGGAGTGAGAGCACGGGACGTACCTGTGCAGAAGAGCTCGTTGTGAGGTCTTTGAGCTGAGCTTGGAGCGTGTCCATCTCGGTCGCTTGTGTGCGGATCACATCGCGCAGCGAGCTAATCAACATGGTAAACTCTGCGCTGGGGCCTACAATTCCTTTTTTTTTTAATGGAGGGGAGGGGGACGGGAGATCGTCAGAGGGGACAACGTCCACGCCCGAAACGATGCCAGAGAAAAGAAAATAAGGGACGTACCCGAAGACGAAGGCGTTGAAGAAGACAGCATGTTCGGATCCGAGTTCAACCCACGCTGCACCGTGTCTAGTCCCCCGCGCGCCGCGTAACACAACGCCAACCCAAGTCCAGTCGGTCGAGCAAGGAGTAATCAGTCCCCGTCAGTCCATCTCTCACATGACCACCCAGTAAATCAATCCAACGCAGACTTACAATGGTTTGATTTCCAGAAATCGACAAACGCCCAGTCGAACCAGATCTCGCCTTCTTGCTCGACTGGATTCTGGTTAGGGTCAACTCCGACGCCGGTCGACGTCCGGGAGGACATGACCATCGACTCGGGAGTGACTGATTTAAATCGGTCGTCTTCGCGGAAACGCATCATTTGGTCAATCAGCGCATCAACGCCGAGCCGAGAAATGATCGGATAGATCGTCGATCTGCGCGGAAGAAAAAAGAGTAACACGATAAGCGTCTTGGCACTGCAAAGAAAGAAAGAAAATAAAGGACATCAAGAGATGGTCACCAACCGTGTGATTTCCCCAGGTTCGCGATTGAATTCGTAGCATAAACCTAAAAGGAACGCGCAGAGACCAGGGACGAGGCTTTCGGTTTCCGTGGTCTGATTGATGGGTTCCACGAGCTTTGACGGCAGATGACGGTTCGAGAGACAAGCATGAACAAATCTATATATAAAAACTCACCACACCCAGTCCACCAGCCTCGAGGAACTCCCTGACGGCCTTGGGGTCCTCCCAGAGCCACTGCGCCAGCAAACAAAGATACCCCATAACCAACCGTTCCCATTCGTTCACTTCCTTCTCGTTAGCGACGTCCACCCGCGATTTCGACAAGAAGGACAAGGAGAGATTTTCAGTGAAGAGTGCGATAAGGCTCTGTGGCACGTCGTCCTCGTCTGGCTCCGGAACACTGGATGGCGGCAGTGTGCCATCCGCTGGGACGAAAAACTGGCCCTGACCGGGTGTAGGGGGTGGAAGAGCTGGAGAGGGCTTGACGGATCGTGCGAGCGCCTTGCAGCGCGGAGAGGATGCGAGTAAATGCGCGAAGAGGAGAGTAGCAAAGTGTGTCGTCGTGACGTTCATGACGTTTAGCGGGGAGGTGGGTGGGATACATAAGGCATGAAGGAGTGGGGAGATCATTGGAGCTGGCGTTGGGGCTGCAACGAGGGTTAGTACGACGAACCTACAGAACGTGCCGGAGCGGGAGCGCACCTTCCGGAGGTAGCATGCCCTGGATGATCGCTTGCCTGATCTCCTCTTTGCGGACAAAATTCTTGGGAATATTTGAATCGATGAGGAGAAGACTAGGATGGATTGACTTACATCGAAGACGTTGAGAGCAGCGCCACGCAATTCGAGAGCATCCTTCGACCTTCTGTCACCGTACAAACCATTGTACTCCCCATGCAAGGCGAGCTCTACGAGCACGTCGAGCGCAGATGCAGGTTCTAATCTATCCCACTCTTCGCCATTTGTCTCAGGAACAGGCATGTAGGGTGTCAAAATGACATCAGACAAGGGGAATGCAAGATTACTAGGAAGTAAACGCAGAGCCTATCGGGCATGAGATCAGGGAATGTGATCAAGTAAGTGCATACCTGGGTCTTCAGAGGTGTGGGTGCATTCGAGGCGAGCGCAAACTCCACAAAACATCGGACGTACAATATCGTCTCTTGATTCTAGAGTACAATCAGTTGAGATGAGAAGATGATAAGGATGATACTGACGCTGCCGCCCTTGGAACCAACAAGCATACCCATGATGCCAATGATGAGAGTTACGTTTGCGGTCTTTTGTTGATCCCAGAATTGCAACGCAAACTCCTGGGGAGGAGAATCCTGCAGTTGGAGATTTGGTGGAAAAAGTAACAGGGAGCACAGGAGGGCTGGTAATGATGTTTCACGGAAGTAACTCTGTGGAACTGAGTACCACTAACATATCAGAAGTGGAAGACCTACCTGATTTGAAGCATTAAAACGCAACAAGCCATCTGCACACCGCAGTGCATCATAAGTGATGACACCACCCTCGACCCCACCCTCTTGAGTGACGATGTTGAAGAGCTTCTCGAAAGCACCTTCGAAAGCGAGGACTTTCTGGATATCAGGGCTTTGTGAGACCAATAATTGTATCATGACGATGCTTTCTAGGGGTATTCTCGTCAGTACGAGGAACAAAATAATCCAGGTTCGATCCAAAGAGATCGTTTGACTCACCATTTCGGATGATTTCACGCTTGTCTTCCAACACCGATATGATACTGGGTGCGCCATTGGGTGCCTTGAGAAAGTATCCCTGGACCACCGAACGCCTGTTTTGAAGCAGTGCTGCCAAAAACTGCAGCGTCGCATAGCGAATGTAGAAATGAGAGTCGCCGAGAAGGGTGAACAACGTATGGGTCGCTTGCTCGTTGGCAAGAAAGTAGTCTGTATGCTTGAGACCCAGCTCTTTCGACGCATCGTCGACCTCGCACAGATGATGGAGCGTTTCGAGGACGGCTTTCCCAATGTCCGCATCGATCTCCGCGTCATTTTGCAAGACGTGTATGAGGCCGGGTAAGGCTCTCTCGCCGATCTCTGCTTTGCAATCTCGGGTTAGGCCTTTGAGCGATAGGACGGCAGCGCGTCTGTCGGCCAGGAGTGTCGAGGGAGAGAGGCGGTCGCTGAGCTTCGCGATCGTGTCCGTTGGTGACTGCGGCGCGCCGGTCGGCCCTCGAAGGGCGATGTACGTTTGGGAAAGAAAGTCCATGCGAACCCAGCAGTAGCAATGGTGATGGTCGTTGTCCGCGCGGTAGCGTCCAGAACGATGAATATGGGAAAATGTGACACGTCGACGACTCTCAACAACATCCAACACCCAAATCACGGTACGATTACCAAAAGGTGATAAAGGAGAACGAGAACCTCCGCATCGAGCGTGTCCTTAACATCGAACTCAATTGTTTTTACATACTGCAGGTTCCTTTCCAGTGTCCAGACAGTCCTTGAGACCCAGGACACGCCTCGATCCTCAGGATATCACATAACGACCCACAGGGAATCATCAGATGATCTTTTCGAAGAATGTTCTTGACGCAACTGGCCCCCGTACCCTTTGTCAATACTTCTCTGCCGGCAGTACATCCTTGAACCGCACTACTAGGTGTCTGTCTCGGTGCCCGCTGACATCACTTGCATCACTAAACTGAAACACCAATCATGCACACGGTCCGTGAGGACTTGGTATCTTGGACTCGTGCTTTTCCAGCCCAGGCATGAAAGGTTTGCCCCGTGACGGAGGAAATGAACCCACGCGACTCCATATGCGATAGTTCGGCCAAGAATTGTCATCGTAGTTGAGTCTCCTGACCCAAACATGTAAAGATATGAAACAAGTAACTCCCTCTTTTAGCCGCAAAAATTCTCCTCGGCCACGTTCCTATTAGCGTTGCTAGCACTCTTCCACAGCTTGCCTCTTGGAGTAGTTTCTTGGCCAACTTGAGAAGTCAATCATCCGACGAATCGGCTGGTCGCCACCGATAGTTGCATCATATTGTCGTTGTCATGAGGAAACTCGGGACCATTCATAAACCCTCAGCCTTCCCCGTGTTTGCTTGTACTGCTTGTTCACCATGGTCTCTGGCTTTGTGACAGCGTGCCTGAGTGTTTTCGCTCTCACCTATGCTTTGTACAAGCGTTTCACTCGCCCATCTTTGTCCAAGATCCGGGGTCCTAAGTCATCCTCGTTCGTCCTTGGTAGGTTCTTCCGTCGTGTCCGCTCGCCGCGTTGCTGACGTCGTCCAGGAAACCTGCTTGAGCTATTCCAACGTCCGGTGGGTATAGCCGACTTTGAGTGGCAACGCCTCTATGGGAACGTCGTTCGCGTCAAGACTGTCTTTGGGGCAAGTCCAATTGACCAGTGTCGTGCACGTATCTAACCGTATGTCTCGATGGGCTTTAGGGAGACCAACTTCTGGTCGCCGATCCAAAAGCACTCCAATGGATATTCAACACTTCGGGCTACCGTTTTCCGAAACAACCCCAGCTCCGTGTTATTTCCCGGATGGTAAATGGAAAAGGGATAAGTTGGGCTGATGGTAGTACAAAGCGCTTGATGTTTTGGGTTTTTGATAACCGTTTTGATAGGTGAGGATCATAAGCGACAAAGGAAGATCCTCCTTCCGGGATTTGGCGGTCCGGAATCCAAAGCCTTCTTGAGAATCTTTAAAGGATGTGCTGAATCTGTAAGTTCACACATGCCAACTTCCGCCTGGCTTTACTAATCTCTCTTGCAATGTAGATGTCCGCGAAATGGATGGAGATAATTGGGAGCAGCAGTGACCAGAAAGCCGTCTTCAATATCCCATATTGGCTCTCCCGTGGGACACTGGATGCCATTGGCCAAGGTACGTCTTTATTCCCATGTGATAAGAATGGACCCTCCAACTTCCCACCAGCTGCATTCGATGTCCAATTCGGCACCGTCCAAGACGACGAACATCCCCTGGCGAGGAAGTATAACAATATGATGTCAGTTCTCTAGTGGACCCTCTCTTCGGACTGCAACATGAGTCTGTTCTTCACAGGAGCGACATTTTCGGACGTCCCTCTGCACAGCAGATTTTCATACAGGCAGCTTCCAAGTATATTCCACTGTGGATACTCGAGTGGGTGACTGATCACGCATCAAACCCTCGGCTTGAACGCGCGCGTGAGGTGAAAAAGCTGGCCACGGAAGTAGCAAAGGAATTAGTGCGGGAGAAATCTGAGTCCCTGTTAGCAGGCAAGGGGAAGCGGGACATCTTCAGCTTGCTTGGTAAGCGATATTTACGCCGCTCGTCAACGTTGCTGACCATCTCGCAGTCAAGGCCAACATGGACACAGGGGCAAAGAACAAGTTGACAGAAGAAGAGCTGTTATCTCAGATGCGGTACGCAGCGTGGTTTGATCTTTGCATTTCGCCGCTTGCCTAACGATCGTCAGTGTGATTCTGATTGCGGGACATGAAACTACGTCAAACTCCTTGAGCTGGATCCTCTTGGAGCTTGCGCGGCATCCCAAAATGCAGTCCAGACTCCGCACTGAGATCCGAGAGACTGAGGCTGCCATCCGGGCACGCGGTGACTCACAGTTCATGATGGCCGATTTCGATGCGATGCCTTACACTACGGCAGTGATTAAGGTACACAGCGCGCCACTCCCTGTCGTGCACCGTTTTGATTCATTCTATGCCTCGTTGACTAGGAAGGATTACGGTATCACCCTGTGATACCTCACGTCCAACGTATTGCTGGTGGAGATGACATTCTCCCACTTTCTCGACCGATCACCACGGAATCTGGTAAAGTGATCAGTGAAATACTCGTCCCAAAGGGGACACGGATTGTGGCGTCGATTGCTGCGTACAATCGGTTGGCTGTGTCCCTTATACTGTCATTGCTTATCATGTTGATATCCCACAGTAATCCAGAGCTATGGGGCGATGATGCACACGAGTTCAATCCTGATCGATGGTTGGACGGTGTGGCAAATGAAAAGAAACCCGTCTCTATTGGAGTTTATTCTAACTTGTGAGGCATGCAGATCGACCCCAACACCCTTTTTTTTAATTAAAAAAATGGCAGGATGACATTCATGAGCGGCGTCCGCGCGTGCCTGGGGTGGCGCTTTGCGTACGCATCCATCCCTTTTTATTATAAACGAAAGATACTGAACAGATCGCGAACGTATCTGCCACAGTGTCATCGAGATCCAAGCATTCCTGGTGGAAATTGTTGGGAAGTTTGAGTTTACGATGACGGATCGATCTGAAAGGGTTTGCCGTGCGTCGTCTTTTATGATGATTCCGATGGTCGACGGTGAACTTGAACGCGGTTCTCAACTGCCGTTGGCCGTGTCAGTCGCCGCTCGTGAGGACGATGTTTGAAATGGATCGGAGAGGATGCACTGTCATCAGTATGCATTTGTCGTTTGACGTATTGATTCCGCGGAGTATGCAAGGCTTATTTTCTCGCTTGATGACGGTGGCATCACCCCCAACCGGGGCCGGCCACCAGAGTGGAGCTAGATAACGAAAATGAGGGTTCCCATTCTTGTTCTGGTGCTCTGCTTGCTGGCCCACATTGCAACGTAATTTTTTGCTTTCATTCTGTCGAGGGATGCTTCCAAAGGGGGTGGTTTGGATGGTGTGTGTGGGCGGGGAAGAAAACGGGAAAGTGACGCACCGTAACGTCGGCTGTGACATCGCCACCATGGATTGGGGGTGTCCAAAGTGTCAATCTTGTGGAGCACTGTGGAGAGAGATGGAACACCGTAAATACGACCTCGGCGATTCAAGTGGCGTGAGCTTGCACCACCATGAAGCCGACCGTGTATTACGGTTTACCCTCGATGCGCAATCGACGGATGGGGCCCGCAGAAACGGGTGCCCGAAATTTTGAGGGTGTCAAGATGCCAGTGCCTTCTACAAGCACCGGCCCGTGTGGAGAGGAGTGGAGCCTGCTCAGATCGTGCAGTGCGCAGTCCCGCGGACAGGAAGCGACGAACTCCTCGATACTCATTGCGATAAGGTGTGTGCGACGTTAGCTAACGTGTTAGAATGGCAGTGGGACCAGAACGTGCCTGGAACCCGGGCTGGACTCGGAACGGTACCAAGGGTGAGGAACTGGGAACTTTGTGCAAGTTCACCATTATGTTAGGTTCTGATGGACATTCCGGGTTACTACATCCGGATGCCAGCATTGTCACCACACAAAAATCGGGGCTAACCTTGTTCATCGCCTCGCAGATCTATACGTCTGGTGATAATATGATTATAGGCTGTTCCGTCCAGCAGCGATGGACACATGAGTGCCTTGGAAGGTGCGGTCTTTAATTTACAAATCAAGATTAATTACTATCCAGCTCGCCCTTCTAGTGATCACGGAGTCCTCCAGCTCTTTTAAAGACCCCCATCTCTCTCTAGTCCACGCTATCCCCTCTTCTCTTCTGTCTCATCACCATCATGCCTGGAGAAAACACTCACGCTCTCCCCTCTAATCTTCTCGCCGAGCTCACCGCTGCAATACGCGGCGAGGTCTATCTCCCGACAGATCCCAAGTAAGTGACGGTTCGTGCTCCTCATCTTAGCTCCTGCATCTCCAGTAGTTTCGTAGACTACTCCAAGATGTTTAACGGCGACGTCAAGGTGGCGGCCATTGCCGTTGCCTGCCCCTTGGATGCTCAAGACGTCAGCCGGTGAGTCGCAAGCACACTTTACGAACACGTGCATCCCGCTTCTAACACCGCGCGCTCGCTTCCAGAACCATCGTCTTCTGTAAGAACCACTCTCTCGCCATTTCCATCAAAGCAGGTGGTTATGGTACAGCCGGCTGGGCCGTTGGTGGCGATATCATTGTCGATCTCAGCAGGATAGTCCAAGCAGAAATCGAATCTCCAAAGGACGATGGATCCTTTACCAGCATCAGAGATATGTTGCCACCCGGCAGCAAGGGCAAGGAAAGAGCAGCGCCGAACACCTCGGACATTCCGGCGAGTGGAAAACGCAGAAGAGATGATGACGCAAAGCTCCGTGTATATGTTGCGTCTTCTCAGTCTGTCCAAACGTTTTTCCATCCTGGAGGTATAACCGAACCTTTCCGTCCATCCAATCGGCGAAGATTGGATACTTCTCTTCAAACCGACGACTCTTGGCCTCAGATTTCTACTGGCCCCACGATACCCGGTGAAAGCATTCAAGTCTCTTCAGCCGAAGGTGGTTTTGAACAGCCAGCGACACTGACTCGGTGCATCCCGCGGACGTCTCCCCCACCTCCGCCTTCTCAGTCACTGGTGCCGTCTCCATCGGTTGCTACAGATCCGTTTGGATACCTGGACGATGGCCCGATTCAGAACCCTCCGCCCGCACCTTCGACATCTCGACTTGTACAGTTTTTACCCGGCTCCATGTTCGCTTCGCCCGCGTTCCTTTCTTCCACACAAAACATGCTTACCTATGCAACCCCTATTCACTCCCACGCCTATGTTACCTTTGGTGCAGGAATGAGACAAAAGGAGGTTGACCAGTTTTGTGCCGCCAACCCCTTGGAAGCGCATTCCTTGGCCGGCGGTCGTAGCGCCGTGCCGTACCACATCCCGTTGTGAGTACCTTGTTAATCAGAAATGACAGAGGATGTTGTCTAAAGGTCTGATTACCAGCGCCGCTCACCCGGTTGGTTCCGCTGTCATGCTTCTTGGAGGTTTTGGCTTTCTTGGCCGTCTTCACGGACTGAGCATCGATAATCTTGTCGAGGCCGAAGTGGTGCTTGCCGACGGGCGCATTGTGATCGCCAGCGAAAGGGAACATCCAGGTCAGTCAGTCCCTTCAAATTGGTGCCATGTTGATTCATGCGATTTGATCGCATCCAGACCTTTGGTGGGCCCTTCGCGGAGCTGGTCCAGCCTTTGGTGTCGTTACGCGTTATAAAGCCAGGGCCTTTCCGGTCCCTGTGGTGTTCGCTGGCAGTCTCATCTAGTAAGATCCACGCTTGTTTTTCAACATCGATGCTCATCTATTTTTGTCCCCAGTCGCTTCCACCGAGCAACTGCGCCGTCGCTCATCAAGCATTTTCGTGACTGTGTCAAAGGCGCACCACGTGAGCTTTATGCCAATGTTCTCCTCACGGCAGGACCGGCCGGCCAAGACTCCCTCGTCGTCATCCAGATGTGCTATGTTGGGCCTAAAGTAAAGGGACAAGAATTCCTTCAGACCATCTCGTCTTGGGACGGTGAACGTTGCTTGCTGAACGAAGTGGACGAAAAATCATTTCTGCATCAGCAAGACAGTGTTGCCCAAGTGTTAAGAGGGAATGGTATGTCATTTACATCGACGCTTAGTGCGAAAGGGTATTGAAGGAACATTGACGCAGCGGGAAACAAATGGTTCATTCGCTCCGCGCTGATCAACTCACTGCCTGATGACATCGTCAACAAAACGGTGCTGCAATTCGCTCAGACACCTGTTGGCTGCAGTATGTAGCTTCGAACTTTCGGATCGACTTTACTGACGATTAATGGATAGCTTGGCTCTTCGAGCTCGGTGGAGGAGCGCTGGTGGACTTTGAGAACAGTTGCTTGCCAAAGTCCCAGCGTCAGGCGGCGTTCACTGTGACTGCACTTCATCAATGGGACATCGACTTTGAGGATGCACGATGTGTCGAGTCTGCTGAAGAGGTACGGTAACCTGTGCCCCAATATCTTTTTTTTCCGCCACTTTCTCACGACGCGTTACGCGAATTCAGTGGATTGCGGAGACACTCGCCCCTGTCACCATTGGTGGTCCTTTCCCCAGCGTAAGCCTTTTCGTGCGTGATGATGTCGAGATGTCCCAATTATATGAGCAGTTCTTAGGAAGACGTGAGCTGCCCGGCCGCGTCATGGCATGCTTTGGAGAGAACTGGAACAGGCTCTGTGAAGTGAAGCGGGTATACGATCCATCCAACTTTTTCAAAAATTCGCTTTGGCCACTCAATGCTGAGGGCGATGCCGTCCCACCCGAGGAACATGAGCCCGAACATATCCAATTTTGATCATGGGTTAATTCTACTCCGCTGCTTGCTTTCCTGGTCATTTTTGGATCTTTTGATACGTGAATTGTGTGTACGTTTGACGATTTTTTCTTAAAACAACAACAATGTATTTCTTCACGATTCTTGTGATGTGATTGTATAATTGGACAGTACGTTCTCGAAGGAGGTGTTGGAGACACTCATCCTCCGAGTCGAATTTGAAAAGACATGATGGAACCCGTTTCTCAGGCAAAAAAGATATACAATCACCATCTGACACCCATTTAGGAGTGTCGTTTTCCAGGACGGTCGAGCTCGAGGGCAACGTTATATGGGCCGCTATCGTCCGAAGGACAGCCGTTGGCAGTCCCTTTTGACTCCATTTGCCTAGTGCGAAATCTCGATGCGATACCATTTGTAGACCCTCACCTTCAACCTTGAGTGGGTGCGGTCGTATTACGGGCAATCCCTTCACCAAACCCATTCTAAAAGAAAAACCGAGCCACCCTTTTGAAGCGGTGAAGATCATTCACATGTACTTACAGTAGTTCGTTCACATGCCGCCCATGAAAAAAAATGGAAGTGGCGAAAACGAACGTGGAAGAACCCTTCATCTTCCCATCAGTGCCCCCCTTCCCCCCCTTAAACGTTGGGACCCCCAATTATTGTTCCGGTCTATGTGCAGCCGTTCCGTGGTGAAGCGCAAAAGTGATGCGATTATGTATGTGCAAGAGGTTCATGGTCGAACGAAACGCAACCTTTTTTTTCTCGAGGGGTACGTTCACAGACGATGGGGTACCTGGGTGAGGATGAGGAATACTGATGACGATAACGGTTTACCTGTATGTTCTAGAATGTCGTGGAAGAAACAACGAAGAAAAATGGAGAAGAGAGCGGCTGGCATTTTTGTCATTGTTCGTCTTCGCCTTCGCCTATCAGTGGGTGGTCTAATTATTGCCTTGATGAACGAGCCAATCTACCGGGCAGACTGAACACGAGGTGCAGTCTGCCATAAAAATTCGTCACCCTGTCAACCAAAACTCATTGTGGCCAAAAGCTCAGAAGAAAAAATGATAAATGTCCCACTCACTCAGGGTTTGGTTCATGTGTGTCCATGGAAAGTGGGACGCCTGGCAGGGGAAAACCTCCGTGATCAGCTCCTTTTTTTCGACGACTGCGTCCCAACACGGTGATCGTAAGGTATTGATACTGCGAACCAGGGCAACATCCTGCTAGGTGGCCCACAATCATCCTTGTGCCGCAGTGAGACCCTTTCCAGAATATAGATATATAAATTGGGACGTCCCCTGGCCCTCAGATGACCCCGGATCAGTAACAGTACGGTACGGCAGTTCTGGCACGTTCATTGGGGGGGTTGTAATGCCCGCGGTCAGAAGACAGCCTGGCGTCCTGTTTCCTCGTGGTGAAGGATAAGCGGAATTACAAGCCCAGGATACATTTTGGGATAAGACTACTGACCACGGAACAATAGAACGTAAATGCTCTGCAACCGGACAGTGTGCAGATCGATCCAGTCCGAGTCTGTGGCCATCTGACCGTTCGTGATGGCCGAAAGTGGAAATTCAGGTACAGAGGCAGTGATGGGAACTCGATCTCCGCGAATCCTGGACTCATCGAAGGTGTGCCCTGTAGATAGGCCTCGCTCTGCCAGGTCCAAATATTCCCGGACGGTAAACGGACTGCTAGAAGTGATTTGCACGCGGTGATCAAGTCGCGCGAGCAAGACACTGTTTTTTTAATAAGATCATGCACAACGACCCGCGCGCAAAAATAAAATGCATCAACACGACACATAACTTACTGCATGTTCACGTAGGACTATGTACAATTATGCACCTTCACGAAGTTAGCTCTATGATCGGACCGAACTATTCACCGTGATCGTGGTTGAGTCAGGCATGGATACTCCCGAGGAAAATGCCGGATTCAGGAGAACGTGTTTCAGGGTGCCACTTTGCCCTTGACCCTCATGCCTGGGAATGCGGTGATCCGGGTGAATGATAATATCTGTCCTTTTCTTCCAGAAGATCAGCGAGCTAGTTGAGACACGAAAGCTACTTAACCTCAAGGTCAGTCGAATCAATCTGTGAAAAAGGCAACATTCGAACGGTACACTAACTTAGTGAACGTCGGAAAAATTGTTGAGAATTTGCTTGTCCTGTGCGAAGTGTCCCGAACCCACCTACGACGTATCGAGATGCATGCATGTTGCCGTTGTCAGCACTTGGGCAGAATAGGCTGTAGAAGCGTTTTTCCGAGACATACTACCTCCTGAGGGGAACCAAAAATAGACGTTCACGAGTGACGAGAGGTTGAAGAACCCACCGTCAGCCGATGATCGACTTTCCAAAAGGTGCCTGTAAAAACGCGTCCAGAAAATCAGAAGAACAGCAGGGCATCCTGAAACCACGCTTGAACGCAAGGAATGCCCCTTAAATTTCCTTCTTTTGCAATTGTCCTCCATTCACAAACGTATGACTTGTAAGGCTGTAAATGGGCTGACCTATGCTAAGTAGAGTCACGCCAAACGATAGCAAGATGAATGAACCCTATCTCGTGCCTCATGCACCTGAGCTGACGGTATAATACAAAGACAACACACACCTTTGAACCTAGAAAATGCCGACTACTTGACGGAGATTAGTTTGGTGATTGTGGCTGTGGAGTCGCAAAAATACGACCGTGGTAGTTTCTTACTACTCCTGGACGATGTGCCTCGTTTACAACTACGTCCCTGTCAAGGTCCCTGTAGTAAGAAACGCTGCGGGAAGAAAAGTGCGACATTGCTCTTACTGGCGTGCGGTGAACACAGTGCTGGTTCGGTCGGCAGCGCCATAGGGCCTGGAGGACTGTTGACCAACTCAAACATGGTTCGCCATTGCGACTGAACACCTATCTGTCCAATCGTGAGCAGCGCTTACATGGTGTCCTCGGAGCACTGTATGTCCCGTAATAACTGATTGTTCTTGCATTCCATCTCAGGGCCTCGTGCAGTCATGTTCCACCAGGAATAAGTTGGCTATGTGAGCCCGACAACGTTGCTCACTTCAAGCAGAGTTGAACGACCCAGAATATCGGCACCTTTGTGACCCACTAGGAACGGGTAAGTAGGCTATGCGAGCCCGTTGTTCTCCTCAAGCTGGAAAGGAACATCGAATGCCATCCGAGCCAGGCTGGAATTTTAATACCTATGCACCTTGCGAAACCTTGCTGGTGGGTTACGACACTGCAGTCAACACACTGTCGGTCTACGCGCGTGCGTTCCAAATGAGGCCTACCTGGAGGTAATGTTATTGCGTTGTTACCATTCGCACCACAAAGTTAACTGCCAGCATATGAGACTGGTCTGAATGTTGGACAAAACTGAATCTGAAGCACCCCAGAGCGCTCCAGGCCCGCTCTAGAGCAATCTGGAGCGGCCTGCATTCCATTTTGATCAAAACGTTCCAGTAAGTCTGAAGTTCAATCTTGCTACTTAACCGCCTTGTGTCGGATCATCGGATGCCTAGAATTACACTTATCCCCAAAAGGTTTGTTTCATAGGCGTACATGACGCAGAAGGTTGGGCGATTTGACATGCTTTGTGTCACGTTTAACAGCATCTCGGCTGATTTCCACGTCGGCCCATCAAGCAAGCTCAGGAAATTGGAAAAAGTGCCGAATTTTCTTTTACGTTAGGAATAGCATGACAGACAACAGTCGTCAAGTTTTCTTTTTCCATCAAGCGTCCTCCAGTCAAAACTCTGAGATGCGGCTTGTAGAAAGTTACCGAGCGATAACGTTGGCGAAACCGTATTTTGAGTTTCGGAAATAGAGCGTCGAACCGGAATGCCTCTCCCGTGAGCTTGGCCGAGAAAAGAGCGCGATCGCATCGGTACGAGGCACGCCCCGTCGCGATGCGTCGACCTGTCCCTGATGGGCCCCTCAAGCCCGTCATCACTTCTGCGCCTCCATCTTCGTGCGTGGCGCCTTCACTTCGTTCAGCGCTCGTCTCGCCCCCTGGTTCATCCTGGATGCCCGTGCAGACTCTTGACTCCTTGCGTAGCTCGTCGTCTCGCTTACGCGCACCCTCCCTGGTTGACACGTTTCGTCGCTATCCTCGCCTGTTGCCTCTGGACCCTCTCTCGGCACCTTCGACTCATCCCCTCCTCAACCTTCATCTCACATCCCCGCACTCCCGTACCCTGAGGCTGGTCGGAAGATTCTGCGGGCTTGTCTGGACGACCTCCGTCGTTGTCCGTCGGGTCCGCAGGGTCTCTCGATGGTTTCGACTCATAGGACTCGCCATCTTCGACTTGGGTGTTGCACGATGCGGTGTGCTCGCGCTATTCCTCGTCTTCGTCGACCACCGGACGTCGTTGGCCGGCATATCTCACCATCTCCCTCGCTCTCGTTCATCTTCAAGCTTGACTCCGCAGTTGGCTCGTCGCCATCTGCTCAAGTGTCGTTGGTCGTTGATTGACTACCTCAGCTGAGCACTTCGGGTGCGTTTACATTTGCGGACGCGCGAGCTGTGCTCGTCGCAGTGGTCTTGTTCGTGGACGTCTCCGCTCGACTTGCTTCATCATCTCTCCCTCCGATCTTGAGCTCGTCACTCGCCGCATTCCCCTGGCTCGTGACCACCTCTCGGCCGCTCCGCGCGATCCCTTGTCGTGCGATGTCCGTACTTGTGACGCTGTCTTCAGCTCGTGTTGTGGGGTTCCTGTGGGTGCGACCATCGTGGGGCACACCCGGTTGTCTCCGCAGTCATCTTGTGGGCTGCTCACAGGGGTCGTGAGGCTTATGCCGTTAGCCGTCTGGTCCGTGGGTCCCCTCGCTGCAACTACATCGCGCTGACCTTCCCGGTCAACTTTTCACCCTTCTCGCCCACTCCTCGTTTCCCTCTGACTCTCCCCTGACTCATAGTGTCGCCTTTGCGTCCACAACGCGTCCCGTTTCTCAGTATGTCGTCCTTTCGTCTTCCTAACCCATTTCTGACCTCATTGTGGCTAATGCATTGTCACTAGCTTTGCAGCGTGTGCACGCACAGTGGTCGGGTGTTCTTGCGGTGTGCGCAGCCACTCGTGCGGTGTCGTAGTCATAGTTGGTCCGAGTGTAGACTAGCCCTGGTTCTTCTCCTAGTGACTGGATCCTAGCATTTTCGAACATATCTTTGAGCTCTTCTCAAGGTATTCGTACCCGCTATGGAGGATCCGGATAAAAATGGAGTTGGGGATGGTGGGTGTGATTGCACACCTCGTGAATGTATTTAGTTATTCGTCGAATGAGTTCGGGCGACTGAGCTGGTTGAGTTACTGAGGACCGGGGGTGCTCACAGCCAGTAGAATACTCAGCAGATAGTCATTCTGTAAGCGGTGGCTATAACACGTTATACCCCATTCGATCGATTCACCCTCCAGCCGAGTTCTTTAGTATGCCTCCACCCCAAACCCTTCTTTGCGAGCAGGCTGCATTTTCAAAACACCTGTTCATACAAGGATATCCTCTGTGGAATCCCGATCCAGACTTATTGCCACGAGCTCGCCAGAGTGTCGGCCTCAGAATCGGGGATGTTGGCACCGTCGATGAACGAGGGCGATTTGACCTCTTCTTCAATATCCTCGAATCCCTTCCAGGAAGCGCTGGTTCCCCACCAAACTTCCCACCAATCGAGAACGACGATGTTCGCTGTGGCGGCGAGGACGTCCTGCCTCGTGAGGTGGTCTCATCCCCCGAAACACCATGGGATGTGGACCAATTAGAGGTGTTGGACGTCGCTGGTGTCACGTATGCCAGCTTCCTCCCACAATTATGCAACAGCAGCTGGCTGACTGCGCGGCTAGTCGTAGGACCACTCAGTTTGGTGCCACCCTGTCTGATGATGGAGCCCATATTATCTTACCTCAAGGGGCACAATCATTTGAGCTTGGACCCCACCATAGGCAACTATTCGAGAACTATGCAAGGGAGCATGGAGCAGAATGGCTCGAGTGTTTTAGGGATCGCCTTAGATGGCCACGATCCAACTCTCTCTACCTACTAACTGGGTTCTATAAAACGTGTTCATGGTCCATTGCATCGTTCGGCATGCAGACGGCTGCGAACACCGTTGACCCAGTCCGTGTGCATTGCACGTTGGTGGAAGTAGATGAGCGAACCATTCGGGAAGCCTCAATTTGGCACCCCGCAGGTCGTTTTAAACGCAAGATTGGCCCCCCACCAGACCGTCAAGGGCAAAACAACCAAACCATTTTCATACGTGGAATCACAGTCACACCCAATCTCTCTGAGCAAGGAGCGAGTGAACAACTAGAAGCCGGGATGCTCGGCAGGCTTTATTCCCTCACTCGGTTCCTCAACCCTCTGGCGGGGGACTCGACTAAGGCAACAGCGCCAGAGACTCCCAAAAGCAGTGTAATAATCCAGCATGTACCACAAATATCACAGGTAAAGTTTATTCTGCCTCACTGGAATCGGCCTAGATTGACTTTATCACTTACTAGGCGTCCCATCCATCGGAGATTATTAATCAGTATCTATTGAAAAAGGTTCGTAGCACCTTGGATCAAGATACGCAATGGTTATACTCATGGTGATATAGGAGCCATCCGCAAAAATCGCTGTGACCCATGATAGTCAGTGGATAGCCATGCTCAAATTTCTTGAAGGGGTGGGGAAGCCTTTCCTCCTATACTCATCTTTTAATCATCGTGGTCTAGGGCCAATCCTGGACGCTAGAGAGCCTGGAGAACCATCTAGAAGCATTAGTACCTGTGCACTACACTATAGTTACACACAATGGTAAGAATGACATTTCCATGCTGTCGTCGTTGCTTATCACTCTCAGATACTGTCTATCTGAGAGACAAAGAGGATGGATCACCAACTCATTCCGGATCGCATTTGCCTGGCGACCTGGTGAGTGATATTACATCAGACAAAAAAACCTTATGCACATGGCTTCTTTGCGAACGTTCAGCGCATCACCGACCCCTGCGTCCTATCTGATGAGCCCGGAGTCACCGATGAATCCTTATCTCATACCAAGGACTTCTGCCCTGATCGGACCTCTCGCCCCTCTCTTTCTAGCAGGTTCGTGTCCCCACCACTCCAAAGTGTCAGACGTGGTTCAAATCAAATGTGGCAGTAAATTTCCGCCGCCAGATAATCAGAACAGGTACGTAGCGATATTTATCTCCACTTAGTCCATTCATGATGGTGTCTCGGCACTTCAACTCGCTATCATAGTCACAACGTGGCTGATCCTCTTGTGGACGAGTCATCGTTGCCTCTCAGCCAAGCTTCCACGGAGGGTTTACGTAGGAATGCCACTGACATCCCCAGCAAGGATACTCAGAACAAGTACGTGGCGATATTTATTTCGGTTCAGTCCGTTTATATCGACGCCTCGGGACTTTAACTCGCCACCATAGCCACTCAAGGTTACAGAGTTGGTTCAAAAGTGTTCTTCAACTTGGACCAACATTCCAACTGAATGCCGATGATATAGTAGTATTGTGTGTTTTCTGAGAAATTATCTAGTCTTATTCCATGCTGACTTGCGATCTGTTATCCAGTATGGTGGGCCCTTCGGGCGGCGGAAAGAGTTGGGTAAGACCTTCCTCCTCGTACTATGGCCGAGCTTCAATGCCCTATGCCCCCGTAGTTCATAGAAGAAGTGACAAACAGCGGCCTCGTCAAAGTTGGAAAAACTCTTCAACCCTGCACAACGAAAGTGGAGGCAATCAGATGCGAGCTCACCGGGGAAGCAAAGACTACTCTGCGGGACTTGGGCCAAAAGAACATCGTATTCGTAGACACCCCATCCTTTCACACTGGCATTGGCGAAGATCAAGGGGGGGAGAAGAAAATGAACAAATGGTTGAGCAATTCAAAGTAAGACTATCTTGGCTTCTTGGACGTGACGACAACCGACACCCTGTCTGTTCAGATCCAAGTCTACTCTTGTCGGTACCATATACGTGGATAGAGTTGAAAACGACCCTGCTTACCAATCCACTACCATTCAAGATCACCTGAATTGTTTCACCAGGACTTTTCCGCAGGATTTCTTCTCTCTTCCCCACCGATTACATGGCCTCCTCAGCGACGAGGGCGTGCTCCACGAAGACAGGATTAGATCCCGCATGGGGACATTACAGGCGCAGCTCGATGCACTGCGCCCGAGCCCACTTCAGGGGGGGCAGACATTAAAATGGCATACCTCTTCCTATCCCTCGCGTTTCCAACGGGGTGATCGTGGGGAAGCTTGGCAAGCTGTGGTGGCACTTTTTTCCTCCCGGGGCTGATTGAAATGACTGGCAGGAATGGCTGACAGTATGTACAACTACCAGTAGGGGCCTGTTGAATGTACACTAGTTTACCCTTGGTTGGAAACACGAGGACCGCAAACTCCACATTATATGGTCATGATTCACGAAATGTACTACAAGTCGCTAATACAGTTGAAATGCTCATAATGCATAAGAAAATCTCATAGTGCATATTAGCATTTCGTACACTCTCGGCTAAAATTATTAGGTTTTGGTAGTATGTGTTATGAGATTTTCTTATGTATTATGAGCATTTCAACTGTATACATATCATGGTGCGAGCCACACTGTCAGGAATTCTGGATGCAACTGGTCCGACTTGGGTTGAGAACCGAAGATCGAGGACGTGGACAGTGCAAGAGGACCGGACAACCACCACGGGTCCTGGAAAGTCTCTTTCATGACTCCCTCCGGTTGATCGGTACAACGAGCCACGGTTGGATCGAGAGATCCTGAGATGTCGTGTGGGGCAAATATCAAGAAGACTTTGACCTCGAGAAATTTACATGCTGCGCTGGGCCAAATGCCGGCGGCGGTCGAGCTGCCCGGCATGAAATTTGAGGATGTCGTTATAAACGTTCACTAGAACCGTCTGGCGGTCTCTGGCAAGACTTCAAGCTCGCAATCGGGCGAGGAAGGAGGGTAGCCGTTCAGGAGTATCGTTTCAGCAAGTCTTCCCGGATGTTTCAGCTTCCTGTTGAAATCAAGGTATGGTTGTGATACCTGCTAGACGCCGCCACACCTCTCGACGATGATATTTCGGGTACCGATCTCCATCGAAATGCGGGCACCAACACCATCTCGTTTTCGACGACACCATCTTTCCCCATTTCGCTTGCACATTCGGGGACAGCCTGCGTATCCCAACGGAATTGTTATGCTGGAGATAAGTCGATTGCTAACAATTCACCCAAACGTTGCGTTTCCTGTGTGTTGGTGGTCAAGACAGCAAATACCTCTGGAGCGAGAGGTTCTAGTATCACATGGTTACCAGGGTGGCATCGTTGGGAGCCCCTTGGGGCAGACTGAGCAGATCCCCAGTGGCAGCGCGCAGGTATGGGTACGTTCAATGGTCAGACGGGGTATACCGATGTGCTGGCAGCCACGCAACGTAGGAGTGTATGCCAGAGGCGTCGGGCTCAGATATAAAGAGAGGTCCGGCTGTTGAGTTGAACAGTTCATTACGAGACAAAGGTCTATCATAACGATCATTGGGCATTGACAAACACGAGCGAAGCTACAGCAACACACCTCGTCATCAGCCTCGAGTTGTGATATAAGGGAGTCGACTGCGTCAGTAATGCATGCTTTAGAACCTTTGTCACATATATAAGAAACGCGGGAAGAGGATTGTCTTTCTTGCATGTCATGGGCGTGGTATTGTCGATCGACAGCACACCAGAACGCCACGGAGTCTGGAGCCTGGAGCCTGGATTTGTTTCCCATCCCAAAGTCCGAAATTGCTTCTCAAAAGTAGACTCGTGGACACATTGGAGGAGTCAGACTCCAGATGACCGCGTACTAGTTGCACTAGTTGGAGACCATCGAGCCGATATTTTCTGCCAGGCCCACGATTGGATTCCTAGAAAGTCGATGCAATTATTATTTATTACAGCGGTGCCTTCCAAAAAGAAAACAAATATCATTCTACTTGGGAACAGGAGTAATGGACCTTGTGTAGGTCGTCTCCGAAAAACTTTTAATCCAACGTTTTCCACCGCACGAACGATGATACTCAGTGGTGGTCCTCACTCTATCTCTTTTCATGCCACTCGTAACCGCCCTACAACGTATCGTGGATGGTCTCGGTGTAATGGTCCTCGCAGGACGCAACAGTCGATCCAAAAAGTGGTTGGATATGCACTCAGATGTTTTTCGAGATGTGGGGAGGACCTGTGGGAGTGCATCATTGAGGAATGTCAAAAGATACGTAGGTTTTTTCTCCTCTACGTGATGGTGCCACGCCAGACAAGAACGGTGACGCGTCCTACGAACCAGAATGGGTTTTGGTCTTACCGTTTCCTCCAATCCGATCTCTATCTGGTGGGTCGTCTCAATGATCTCATTGATTTCCTTGCTTACTTTTCTATCAGGGTTCCATTAACCACCGGATCAGCATTTTGTATTTCCTCGACTCGCTCTGTGGGTCCCCATTGCTTGCGAAAATGCACCAACCACCGCCCGCAGAGCCGTTTTCGTACGTTCACCACCTCACATCATGCGTTATCCATCCCTACTTGTTCATGCCGCTGATGCATTGTGCCGGACATGCCAAGCAAGCCAATACGTCGTTTTATGTCGACTACGTTTCTCGGAACCTCAGCCAGATCGTCGAATGCGTCCCGGTCGGATCACAGGGACTTCCCAACCTAACGAGCACAAAACAGATTCGATCTACCATTCTCTTTCAAGACCCTACCTCGCTAGCGACAACCCTCAGATCCTCGAGAACTGGCACACGAAACGTATCGTCGAACCTCAACGCGTTGACGAAGTGATGCAAGTCCTCTCTTCCCGGCAAACCCAAGCTACCGAGACGTCGTCTGTGTCCGCCACCCCGCCACCCCCCCTTCCTCGCGCGGCCCCGGCTCAGGAAACTATGCTCACCTCTCGCACAGCGGATCTTTAAGCGGATCGAAGGAGACCGCGAGCGACATGAACGACGATGGGTTCAAGCGCAGCCCCAAGTCTTGTCTCATGGACATTCCTTGCATCATTCCCATTCCCATGTCCCTCCCTCTCCTATAACAGGTTCGGGGCCGGGTTGGGGCTCAAGCTGCGCAGGCTATACTTCCTATGCACTCGCACCTTTCTCCCGCCGAACGAAGGCGAAAAGGCCAAGTTAGCATTGGATATCGCGCTCGAGAATGAGTGGGAAACGAAAAAAAGCGAAAGCCTTGACGTGATCGAAAGGGAAGTCAAGGGAAGGTGAATGTGGACGCGTCAATTGGTAAGCAACCGATAGAGGAAAACGAAAAATTTTGTCCGCTCCCGCCCCTCATAACCATCCTTGAGATCAATGCTGATACGCCTGTACACCATGTTGAATGAGCTTGCCATGTGAGAAGGAACTCGCTCGTATTTCACTCATTTCCTTTTTCGTCGAACTCTCGCGACGCGCCTCACAAACTTCAACATTTCATGATCAATGATTGATTGATAAGGGTTTTACAATCTGATACCTAGTCTGGTGACGGGTTGCGGACTGGTCACCAGATCAGCCACTACTACCCACGTCGTGAAATATGGGCTAAGGGGATTCATAATGTGTTCAGCACTTTCCCCCCATCCTTTCTCCACGCACCTTTGCACTAGCATATATCAGCCCCAGTTCGTCCAATTGTACCCCCAGCGCTACCTCATTCGTACTCCACCTCCTTGCTGGCGGTGGAACCAGGCTGGCATTCATCACCCCCCGTTGTTGCAGGAGAGTTAAACCATCTCTAATGTATGTCCCTCCACATTTTGCACGCACGTCCCTCTCATCTTCTAGTTTAGATCCCTCCCGGGCTCTCTGGCGCCGAACAAGTACAGAGATCCGACCCTTCCTCTCCTTATAGGTATCTGTGCCAGCTCGCCACCATTGTATCTCTCATTCGTACTCTATCTCCTTGCCGGCAATGGAAACGCAGTGTCAAATGCCCACCCTCGGGTATCTCACTCCGCTACTCTACAGTGCCATCATCTGATATCATTCCTTGGTTCAAATCAACTTTTGTTCACAGTCAGTTCCCGCCGCCACCGGATCTCACACGCTATATCGTCAAAATCGAAAATCAGTATTCGGCTACGGGAGGTTTTGGCGACGTTTATAAATGTCGTTACATTGGCAATTCAGAGCCAAAGGAGGTTTGACCATAGTGTATAACTCATCCTTACCTACTATTTACCTCTCCTTCAGGTTGCGGTCAAGGCCTTGCGATTCAGGTTCACAATAGAAGGAGATGCTGGCGATACATCCGTCAAGGTAACCCAATTCATCTACAGCTAACAACTGTGACTTGAACTGTATCGTAGATGCTCCGCCGAGAGCTGGGAATTTGGAAGAGACTAAACCATATCAATATCGTTCCATTCCTAGGTATTGCATATGGGTTTGGGATGCAGGGTTCAATGTCGTTGGTATCCTTGTGGATGCCCAATGAATCTCTTCACATCTTCTTAGCAAAGTATGACAATAATCTAGGTGTGGAACGCCGACTGCAGTTGGTGCGTCCATGCAATGTTGATTACCTTGTCGTCCCTGACCGTGCACGATAGCTACTGGATATTGCCAATGGCTTGCGCTACTGTGGGTTGCAGTTATAATCCCAAAGGGTCAAAAAGAATAACACCACACAGTACATTCTTTTCCAATCGTCCATGGTGATCTGAACTGTGTGCGTCAACATAGAAACATCAGCGTGTTCTTGTCTAACCA
>JBBPRF010000247.1:0-35308 GCA_038092875.1 Lanmaoa pseudosensibilis
GGTTCCGCCCCGGCACACCACCTAGGCTGCAGGTGGTGTGCCGGGGCGGAACCCCGTGGTCATTTTCACATCTGGAAATCCACCCCTTGCCGAGCTTCGGCCCGCCTGCGGCGAGCCAACCCCTGCGCATGACCAATCTGCCCCCAACACCAGCCCGAATAACGGTCGCTAAAAACGTGATCGTCTTGTTCTTACTACAGTCGACTCTGTAATAACCCATACCTCATATAACCCATACTCTGTGAAAACCCATACATTTTCCATTTCCCAAAGTTCATTCTTAGTGCTTCCAGCCTCAATCAAAACCCATACTCTCCCATAAGCCATACCCCTGGGCCTATCCCGAGGGGTATGGGTTATTACAGAGTCTACTGCACTACCATCAGGTGGTTCGGATCCTACCAAGATTGTACATTGTGATTCCTCCATGAGAATTCGACGCTGCTCCGACTCGTCAGATGTCGGGCAGCGAAGGCGGACCTATTCGAGTTCTCTGTCAACTCACATGGCGCTTGGTACCGCGGTGTTTGCTAGACACCGTCAGACTGACGAGTCGGTGTGTACCTGTACCCTCGATGGGTACAGTGTCGATGATTGGACCCACGGTGTCACTCGTGCGGTGCCCTAATATTATCAAGACAAGGAAGGATGTAGCGTGTGGTGCAACTATGTATCTTTGTCGGATGATGAACTGGTGTAGCCACTCGGGAATCTGCCACGTGTGGTAGGAATTTCGAGCCAACTTTCAATGGTAGGTGCTTACAGGAGCATACATGTATTGGATCAACATGGGTCCATCCCCTCAGTGATAATTCCATATTTACTCTACGAGATATTCCAAAACCTAACAGCGTACCCGATCTTCAACTAGTATGCCGCCAAGTCAAGTCCCTGTGCCTGGATGTTGGCTAGATATATATTTTCCTCAGCTAAAATAAGGAGGCCAGACTTGGTGAAGATCATCTCGGCAGAGACGCTGTTTAAAAAAAATTTTCCGACGAGGGTGCCTTCGGAGTTCCATACGTGTGTTCCATCCCCACACCCTGAATACACGTTGCCGTTGGTGTCAAGTTGGATGCCGTCTGGGATACCAGAATCGCTGTAAGCAAAGACACGACGATTTTTGAACGACTGGGTGACCGGATCGACGTCATACTGATAGCTATCACAGCACAGAGTAAGGATAACTGGGAACAAGCTCATCCGAAGGAACTTACATGGTAGCGGGATATGTCTGATTGTTTCCCCACAAAGCACTGCCTAGACCCGTGTCGGTCCTGAAGATTTGTTTGTAAATCCTCGCAGAAGATCCGGCGGAGATATCAGTGCCCTGCTTACACGAATGCAGTTCTGCCGTCTGGCGTAAAGGCGATGCCATTTGGGTGTACGAATTGATCGGCGACAACTCGGACTTGACCAGTCGATGGATCGAAGCGGTAGACCTGGGAAGGTAACATCGCTTCGGGACGGAATCCATACATCCAGCCGTACCTGCATAAGTCTGTCAGCTTTGCTCGTCTCATAGGTGTATGGAGAGCTTACGTGGGGTCTGTGAAAAACACGACATTAGTGCCAGGCAGCACCTTAATGTCGTTTAGCGAGTTGAATTGCATGCCGTAGAAGTTGTCGAGTAGAACGGTGGTATTGAATGGTGGGCTCGGGTTCACGAGGACAACTGAAGGAGGCAGAAGGGCACGTCCTGACGTGACAAAGAGGAGATTTCCCTTGTAAGGGCCCGTGCCTCCATTGACCATCTGTACGGTGTCAGAAAGGTTTAACTGAACATGTGTAAGCGATTTCCCTCCGGTGCCATCTATGTAGATCCTGCTCACCGTCTGAATTTGTATGTTGACATCACCCGTAGTAGCAGCAAGGGCATTATCGACTTCCGTCATGTTAAGCATCGACACGACGCTGTTATTGTACCAGTCACTATACCCAAGAGGACCACCATCGTTGCTGGAGAAGAAAACGACATTGAGGTCAGGCACGTAGATTGGCGCTTCGTGAGCAAAAGCGTAGCCTGGGTTCGAGACGACAATCCGAATGGTTGCATTCGGACCTGTTATATCGAGGAAGGAGGGATCAAAGGCTTGGATGACGGGTGGTGTCGAGTTCGTGGGATTGAAACCCGCGAGGGAGTTGTTTGTGCGCCATTGCGTGTAGTCTGCACCCACAACATTGTATTCGAGGGGGTTAATGAACTGAGTTGGTTAGCAATCTCCTCTCGTGAGCCTCGGTAAACAACATACCACAGCACCAGAGGGTAAGCTGAAATCCGGGGAGTTAGCGGCCTTCGTGGTCGACGCTACCGCAATAGCAATTGTCAATGCCGCAAAAGCTGATACAACCATCGTTAGGTAAATTGCTGAGAAACGAGTTTGTCGTCCCTGCTCACGGGCTCAAGTCAGGGAAAAGGCTCGAACAACAAGTTCAGACTCACTCTCTCAAGACATCTCTGCTTTTAGCTTATGTTGTAGCCGATTTTTAGTCGCCGGGATCGGGCAGCCGCTTAGAACTATCCATGCCAGCCTTGAGTCGCCTGACCACCACGGGGTCAGATAGGTCTTTGAGAAGCAGCACGACTACAAGAATTCTTCACAAACGTGATCAGTTAGAGCAATACCCTTGTCGCAAGTAATTTGACCTGTCTCTCAAGCCCGTTAGCAAATGGATCATCCCACACACTCCACACACTTTCTCAAACTGACATACATATCTTCTAGACGTCGTAGGGAAGGCTGTGGCCGAACATCACCTCAAAAAGCCAAAACGCAATGATGCCATGGAAATTCACTTCCAACACGCTCCCATCCTCGCTGAAATACATAAGCTCGGGGTTGATACAATGAGCACTCAAGATGTCTTAGGACGGTCGAGTGACTTTGAAAGAGATGGGCAAGCGTCAACTCCTAGTCGGCGCAGCTGGAGTCCCGGGCGTGGCACAGGCTCTGTCAGGATCGCTAGAGACCGCAGCGACGACTTCGCACGATACGTGTTGGAAGCTAGGATAGAGATTTGAATGGTTTAGATACACGTGAAGCTCGGAGACTGTACCTAGAATAGAGAGGGAAAAACGGGAGTGATGCGGAGACAACTACGATATACGAAGGCTTACAAAGAAAGACTTGGGAGCTTGCCAATGCAAGGAGACGAAAGTACGTATGTAGTAAAGGGTGGTTCAAGTTAACTTACGACAGCGATCACACTTTGCCGCAATCAGGATTTCATAGGTCCCGACGATATGCATTATGTGCATGATGAGCGTATTAACTGTATAGTAATGACCTCGGAATAGTTCGGGGGAAATGAGCGGTGGTGCGCTAACAAAACCTTCAGGCCAGGTGCAGACAAGAAGTAGTCTAAGTGCGTGTTACGAGGCACAATACTCGGGCGACGTCCGATGTGACCACGACGGCACGACACGACGGCTTGACCTCATGTGACACACTTCAAACCGATTGCTTCCGTGACATCAAGCTTCAGTAACAAAGCATTGGACTCGGCGCCAGTATCGAGAATGTCCTGCGGAGCCACTGCCTCTTTTGTTCAGAAGGTTGACAGCTGAAGGTACTAACTGATCAATCGATCAGGGCCAGGCAGCACAGCTACCAAATTTTCGGCGCCATGCCAAGTCATTGTAAGTCTTGTTAACGAAGGGCTGCCCTTGATAATGTAAGCCAATGGCAGCTAATCCTGCCTGTTCCTGTTCACGATAATGTGCATTACAATGGTTTTTGCCAATTTTTCAAGTCCGCCTTATAACGGCAAGCCGTTGTAATTGGGGTTAAACTTTTTCCGACATAAACACATGGGCACGTCGTTCGGAAGCGGGATTAATCATTCCTGCAAGGTCATCATTTGATGGAGTGGGGCTCAGGGTTTCATACTATGATTCATACACTTTACTTTTTGCTCTACCGGATCATGAACGGTGGCGGTGAGTATGAACGGCGGTGGCATGCTCTTCGATATGTAAGATGATGGCTTCTTTTTGCGACCTGAGATGATGGCCGACGAAGGTTATCATCTTCGCTCTAAGTTAGATTCAAACCCGGAGCGGGTCAACGATGACCGGATCCAAGAAAGAATCCGAGAAAGGATAACGGAAGAAAATTAATTGTTTGCACAATATCATATTTATTGCTCCTTTGAGCTATCGGTACGAATCGGTTTCTCATGCCAGCACTGTACGCCAGCCTTGACTGCTGTCTTGTGCAACTCGGTGCCAGTGGTAAAAGCGGTTTGAGGTTGACTCACTGAAGCGCTTGTTCAGTTTAGAGGCCGTGATGAATCTTGTTTTCCGCCCCGTTCTGGATCATTTGCGCTGGCCGGCAAATGCTTCACGTTCGTGGTTGGTTGGACCGTGGCTACCGGCTGAAAGCGTTGTCATTTTCACGCATAGGAGCAAACAGCTTATCCCACCGGGATAATATATAAATCCCTTCCCCCATGCCTAACTACATCCCCCGACGACCTCGAGCCGCCAACCTGATCCGGCTGGAAGTGCTTTTTACCTTTTGTCCTGCTTGTCAGTGCTAGCCACTTGGGCTCAGCCATGTTTGGCGTTCGTGCCGTCGAGTACTTTACAAAGGGCTTTCCGCCCATCACGGGCATCAGGTGGTTCAATCTCTCCGTCTTGGTGATCACCCCTGCCCTGTCCCTCTATGGTTTACTTCAAGTGCCAATCTTCATGAAAACGCTCGTTTGGACTGCACTTTATTATACATTCTCTATGCTCGGTAAGCCCCAAGAACTTCTCGCGCTGATTCATGAGCACTAAGCCCGACGTCAAAGGTATCACTGCTGGTGAGCTGCAAGAAACTGCTGGCTTGACGTCAATATAAAGACTTTTTTGACAGGTTATCATCGCCTTTGGTCGCATAGATCCTACATAGCTTCTTATCCTCTTCAAGTATTCCTCATTCTCGCTGGTGCAAGTGCGGTGCAAGGGTCTTGCTACTGGTGGGCTCGTCGCCATCGTTCTCATCATCGACACACCGACACGGACCTCGATCCTTACAATTCGGAGAGAGGCTTGCTATGGACCCACGTTGGATGGGTTATATTTGATACCGACCTCCGTCCAGGACCAGTGGATACATCCGATCTGAAGAATGATCCGCTTGTGCAGTGGCAGCATCGCTGGTACTTTGTCATCTTGACCATTGTTGGCTATATCCTCCCAATGTGCATCCCCGGCTTGCTCTATGGGGATTGGCGAGGTGGGTTTTACTTCGTTGGAGCACTCCGCATGACTGCTTGCCATCATGTATGTCATTTACCACACACGAATCATCGCTCTGACTTGTATCACAGAGCACGTTTTGCATCAATTCTATTGCGCACTACTTTGGAAGTACGCCTTACGATGACAAACATTCTCCTCGCGACCACCTCATCTCTGCCATCCTCACGATGGGCGAAGGGTACCACAACTTTCACCATCAGTTCCCCATGGATTATCGGTAAGTCACATCTTTCGTTTGCTGCATTTCATTCACACGACTCTCGGCCTCTACGTACCATCCACTACCCACGCTTTCACTTTCAGAAATGCGTTTCGCTGGTGGCAGTACGACCCGACCAAGTGGTTCATCGCCACATGCCAGTTCCTTGGGTTCGCTTCCCATCTTCGGGTATTCCCTAGCAACGAGATCGAAAAAAGTGCCCTCACAATGAAACTCAAGGCTCTCAAGGATGTCCAAGATTCAATTGCTTGGCCTGTCCCACCCGAGGAGCTTCCTGTAGTGGCGTGGGAATCATGTACGCCCAGATCTCCCCTCGCTTTTGCATGCTGACTGGATGTCGCAGTTCAAGAAGAGTCGAAATCACGCACGTTGCTACTGGTGTCAGGTTTCATCCATGATGCGTCTTTGTTCCTAGACCATCATCCAGGGGGCAAAGCCCTCTTGAGTCGCAACTCCGGCAAGGACATGACGGCCGCATTTTTCGGGGGAATATATTCCCACTCACACGCTGCTCACAACGTGCGTTCTTGTCGGATTCAACGTTCGGTTGTCTCTGATGGCCATTCCCTCTGTCATGCTGTGTGTATCTTGGATAAAAACTTTTAGCTCTTAGCAATGATGCGAGTGGGAATCCTCGCAGGAGGCGTGGAAATGCCTACGGAACATGTCGTGCCACCAAGCCAACAACTCGTTATCAGCGCTGCAGCCCCAAAGGCACCCGACCTAACGGCCACGAACCCAATGTGGTATCACAAGAAGAACCTTTTAGAAACAGAAATTGACTTGCACACTCACTATATTCGTTCTATGATCAACTAACCTCTAGTTACCATTATCAACTACCCCGACGTTGTTGGCTGCGGTGCAGCCTAGAAGTATCGGTAAATCCCAGTGACGGTGCTCTGCAAACGAAAACAATACTGTATAACGTATTTTCTCACCTCGGGAGCTAAGCTTCACGTTCGTTCTATAAATACACATTTGCTACATACGAAACGTGATGGAATACTCGCTGAAAATTTGGTGCACCGAGAAGGTAACGAGTGACTCTACTGCATTTACTCTTTGAGAGCCTGCTCGAGAGCCTCGGGGAAACTGTCCAGTAGAGACAACTTCTTGGTCTCGGTTGGTTCCCAACCCAGTTTGTAAAGACGTTCGGGCTTCACAAATTGGTTCCCGCCAAGTAATGACCAGCCATCTGGTAACGATGAGATAAACAAGCACAGCCCACCCCAGTGAAACCACCATGACTTACAGTTGCCGAGAGGATCAACAACTTCGGCGGGGAGGGGGCGGCTGCCACCTTGCTTGATTATACCCTTGGTGAACAGATACTGTTCAAGGGAATGCGTCAAGTAAGTAATCCACCTGCTGGAAGCACTCACATCGCCCATGACTTTTGTCCAATCGTGGTATGTGATTCTAGGTTCAATACTTGCCGAAAAGTCTGAGGATCACAGACGTCAGTATGGATAGTCGATGCAAAACCAACACCACTCACAGAAACCCTCGGGGCCTTCGTCGGCTCTACCTTCCAGAGCTGCCTGGAGGACGAGGACCAGACCCATTGCGCAGTCTTTGACATGAATGTTATTCATCGCATTGGCACCAGATCCCCAAGTGCCAGCGTAGCCAACATTCTTCATCATGTCAAGGAAAATGCGGAGCCATAACGTCGTTTTCTGGATACCTTCAAAACTATTCAATTCCGCTTTCGTCCGCTGTCGTGAACCCTTGCGCGTGCTTACCTTCACCGACGCCATAGATCTACACACGGTCACAGTATCAAATCCGCAACCATGACGAATTTAGGGGTCATACCTGAGCTGGGAAATAGATGATCGTGCGAACTGGATTTTCAGTGCGTGATCCTGCTTCTACGATCTGTCCTCTAAAATGGAAGCGTGTTACCTTGACATTGGGTAAAGCGACTCACAGGTATATCCGAATCGAGGTGGGTATTTGCCGGATCACACCTGAGATGCAAAGTATTTGGTATCGAGGGCAACGATCGCGGTCGGCATGTTCTTTACTCACTGTTTTAAATCCAAACCTATGTCTGACCATTCCTTGACATTCTCCACAGGTTCACCTCTCGCGTTATCGCTGACAATGCCACAGCCAGACACGTGAATATAGAGGGGAGGCTTTCCTGGGTTGTTTTTCGAATTCGTCTCGAGTCCGGCGAGGGTCGCTAATTGCCAGTTAATCATCTTTCCTGATCCGCTCCAAGAAACGTAGATCTGGCGATGAACGCACACTTAGTACTCGCAGGGTGATCTGAACTCGCACAGTTGATGACTATGTCAACTTTCGCAACTTGTTCTTGAATGATAGCATCGTCGCCGAGAGTGCCTTCGACGAAGCTAATGTTCGAGTACACCTTCTGAAGTTGTTCCTTTCGTTCTGGGGTGGCGTTACGAAGAAGGGCGACAACGTGGAGCTGAGGGAGCTTCTCGTTCAGTAATAGTAAAAACTGAGAGCCAAGGTAACCAGTTGCTCCTAAAAAGAAAACGGTCTGGAGCTGGGTAGACATGTTCAGTGAAGAAAAAGCGCGTTATGCCCTCTGAGATCAAGCGCATTCCTGTTATATACGATAGCAGCCGTATGTCGCGCAAAAGAGGAAAATTGTCACTTTAATGTATCAAGGATGACCCTGCAATTTGGAGGTTTGTTGACGAACAGATGAGGTATTGGGAGTGTTTTGTTTTGGCCAACTACTAAGCCAGTATTATCTTTCTCAGGGGATGTAGCCACTGACCGTCATCTGTTGCCGTCACAGTACGATCATGGCCCGGGCTTATCATCATTTGTCATTGGAGCCTGCTCTCGTCCAGTCCTCTTTGTCCTCCAAAGATCGCCATCGCATCGGGTTGCCTGGGATGTTTACAAATTATATATGTAATTAGCTAGTAGCGGGAAAGCACATGGACGTACACTGCGCAAAACTAGCTGTGAGAATCACCACAGGATCAAAAGTAGGTAACAAGCGTACGTGACCGCGGACCGACGGCAAGAGGGCCGACGCCACCCGCAGGGGAAGGGTCCTAATAGAGGTCAGTAATGGATGAGTCCATCAGAACAAGGTCACTGCCACGTCCCGAGGTTTCACCCATGAAGGCGAGTAAACACTTCGATAGCTTAGAGGCCCGGGATGTCAGGAACCCTTGTGAACGGAGACTTGTATTTCCCGGCACACGTACCTAACCCAATTTTTCGTTGCCAAAACGACAGTACACCACACCATCGTGACTTGGATGCCCCGGATAACGACCATGGCTAGCCTTTTGTACGAAGTTATCAGAGCAGTTGAGACGGTTTACTCATCAACGTGGTGGACGAAACAGCAGCCGTCCTTTCCCGATCTCGTTTCACTCACTTCTGGTCGCCTCAAACATCACCCAATTGATGGCGGTTTAGGCTTTAGGCCCTGAGCCATCACTAGCGGGTACGGATGTTGTTGTCAAGGTCAAGAGAATTTATGGAAGGAACACAGGTGTGCATAAACTAAATGCAGAAGGGGAAAGGCGTCGTGCTAAGTAATAAGTTTGTTTTGACAAGGTGTACTGCCCGGGAAGGCTCAACGTCATCCGAACTCAAGCCCGTGCCGCGCTGGTGCAATCACAAGTCTCTCGTCCCTGGCCAAAGGCTGGCAATAACATTCTTGAACCTTCACCTAGTTTTCTACAGTGTCGGCGTGGCATTATTTTTATGGGAAAGAAATCCATCATGAGGCGAATATAGGACGCGTGGAGACGTCTAGTACTCGAGCAATTGATGTACAAAGTGGCCTCAAACAATATATCGGAAGCTAGATGCCTTTCTCCCCGTCTTTGCAGCTTCTTCCTCAGCTCTCTCGAACTTCTTGTTCTCTGATACCAGATGTCGGTGCATGACGTAGCACAAAAGAATGTGCATCACTCCGGTCGCAATGCAGATACCGAAAGACTTTCGATAGGATGGTCCCCATGCGGCAGGGAAGGCGTACCTGAGGCGGTGATATCTTAGCAACGACGACGAAGGAGGGACGTCACGAGCCAATACGTACGAGCCTGCCACATTTCCAAGCTGCGAAAAACCGTTGATGAATGCAAGAGAAACGGCCCGCTTAGCGGGAGGACGGGGAATGGAATTGCTCATCCATGTGTAAAAGCATATTAGTCCTAGGTATGTCTGGGCCATTAGGAACCTAGTCAAGGGGGAGGCGAAACAAATCAGCATATGCAGAGTTCCGAGGTGTTCTGAGACTCACAGCGAGATATATCGCGCAGCTATATTCATTGTGCATATCGCAATGATGAATCCTACAAGACCGATGCACTCTGATACCGCAATATAAACAAACCTCTTCTTTTTCATGTCTGAGTGTCTGAGTATGCCGTTAGTGTACACCTTCCAGGTCAAATGTGATCTGAAGCTCGCCTGGCGACAGCAAAGGCGAGTATCGCCGTAAGACACCACGGCGGTGCACACAATAGGAGAGACACTGTGGTGTCGAAACCCATGGTAGCGCTCAACGTGGGGAAGAATAGGAAGAATGACTGAGTAACCAGTTGAGATATCGCAGCGAGCGTGAACCACCACATTTTCCAATCGGCTAGAGCCAGATACAACCCTTTAAATGGGGTCACCGAAAGACTGTCAACATTGTCGACAGTTTCCTCAGCAAGATCTTCTTGAAGGCGGAGGATGGCCAACTCGCGTTCTTCTGGTGTTAACCACCGCGTATTTTGTGGGAAGTCGGGTAGGATGAAGATGGAACAGACCGCTACGAACACTGTGATGGCCCCTTCGATATAGAACAACCACCTTGAGCACAGTTTTCAATCTGTGAACCAGAAATCATTCAGCCCCAATACGTACCTCCAGGCAGCATGCCCCAAAACGCCTTGCATCCGGGCGAGGATACCAGAAGCAATCAACGCGCCCCAACCATTGCTGATAAGACTACCGCAATAGAAGATCGAAGTACGGAGTCCCACTTCGTCTCGCTTATACCACCTGGATATCACATACAGCGCACCCGGAAAATACGCGGCTTCCACGAATCCGATGAAGAAGCGACAGAGCAAGGCTCCGACATAACTATACATCCAAGTCAGTAACATAGGCACAGAGATAGTGGGTAACATGTGCACTTGGTCGCAACACCTGTTAAGGCTGATATTGCGCCCCACAGTACCATGCAACATGGAAGGTAGATGGACGGGCGCCCAATCCAGTTCAAGAACATATTACTAATGAAGAAAAAGTCAGGTGCTAGACCAGCTATCTCAACGAAGTACGACCTACGATGGGACCTGCATGATAATGTAGCCGACGGAAAGAATGGACAGAATTGTAGAATACTGGGTACTATCGAGGTGCAAATCTTGCTGGAACCCTTGCAGTCGTGCCGAGCTACGGAAAAAGTTAACGACGCGAACTGTAGTGTCTCACTGCGTACCTACCTAACATTATTCCTGTCAATCTATTTCCATCATGAATCCACATTGAAGCTTGGATCGAGAAAATTCAACAACACTCACGTAGTTGAGGATATAGATGATGACCAAGATGCCTAAGCGAAGATCGAGCTTGCGTTTCAATCTCCTCTCTACTATGGCTCTTCTAGCGGTGTCGAAGGTGCGGCCAGGAACGACATTGTCATCAGGGAGTTTGGGCTCGATTTCAACGACTGAGCCGGCCTTCTCAACAGAGGGACTGGAGGACATGGTATGACAAAGTACTCGTGAAAAGTACGAAGACGTTCAGAGGACGTGCATACGCGGGTTCGGGATTTTAATACTGCCCCGCTAAACCATTCGAGCGCTGAAGGTGCTGATCACGGGTTATTATGTGGATAAACTATGGTCATCCAGGAGTTCCATGGTTTCAAAGATGGACAAAGAAGGTTGATGGAGCAGACTTTGGACAATGTGTGAGAGCCTTCTCCATATAGAATTGCAGGTCTTGTGGCGAAGATGCCGTACGATTAGGCCGCAACTCCCGAGCGTCAACGAGGGGGAGTTTAGTATGCTAAGCGAGAAACATCATGTGCTTAGGTAGTCGGTCATGTAAGGGGTACGCGGAGGACTCACATGAGCTTGGGTATTCCCACCCCACACATGCGATGATCAACATCTACTCTCTGAGTGAACGTGGTAGGCAGTGCGCGCCGGGATCATAGGAGCGTAGCTAGAGATAGCGTAAACATGAACGAGCATTCTGAACACCAGGTCGATTGTGACCGTGCCCAAAATCGAGACACGAGTTCAACATACTACAACCATAATGTGGGACTGTGTCCATCAAGGAAAACAAAACCACTCTGAGATACACCCACCAGGGAAGTTGTCGGGTCTGATGGTTTAGACTGTGAAAGTTCTTCAAGTTATGTTGTTTTGTAGACGGGTCTACAATACCATCATCAGCTGTGCCGACATCCGTGGCAAACCCCGCCACGAATTAAGACGACGGCTTCCTGATGTACGGCCCAGTTATAAGTGCCGTAGCGGGAATCATTACACCTCCCGCCTTCTGGAGCATCTTTTTTCAAATTTTTTCGGCGCGCGCGCGCGCGGCTGCCCGTGGCGGGGCCGATTCACCAGCACTGCCACGTGAATCCCTAGAGATTCTGGCAGTTATCCCAAGCCTTGTTACTGGATTAAGAATTGTTAGTTTGAGCGTGGTGGAACATCTACAGGCTTGGGGCACGATCTTGATTTATTCATTCATTTCGGGTTGCCAACGGGAGATTTGACAAGCGTCTGGGACTGGCCGCTGTTAGTCCACCATGCTTGAACCGTGGACACTGCAACCGCGACGGGTGCCTGTGATCACGGAAATCTAAAATACTTACCCTCGAAGAAGGGTTTTTTTTCTATTGTTGGTCTGTGTCATGTTGTAGTGGATGCCATCTGAATCCCGATGAGTCTCGCGGTGTGAGCTGGCAAAAATTAATGTAGACACAGAAATCAGGTAGACGCGGACTCTTCCCCTGACGTAAAGGTCGTGTGACCATGCACCGCGTATTACATCCCTTATGCTACGCGGCAGCAGGTGGTGAAGGAGAGTCCTGACCCCCTTCTCGATGTTCAAGAGGTCTGTCCAACTGGACCGTGGTTATAGTGAGCCTGCTGTTAACGGTAATGTTGACTCATATGGATGAGTTGAGGCGAATGCCATGTGGTTAGTATTCCAACCCATGGAAATTATGATTGCCAGAAAACAGGATAATCTATCCGTATGCACTCGGAACCTGGAAGGAACTTACACCCAAACATGGATGTCGAGGCACGACATCCACCTCTTAATATGTGCGGTCGCTTGTTGGTGATGAGGGTATACATTGCATTTGGGCAGGCGTCCTAGAAACACTATGCAATGACATGGGCTGTCACTGCAAACTCTGTAATAATGCACCACATCAGAAGTATCGAAAATTACCACAGGCAGGTTAAAAGAAGTGAACGAGACCGCATACATCCAGAGTCTCGACCAAAAGTATGCGCGATTACGATACCAGAATCATGAATCAGCGTGCTTGGCTTTCAACTCTTCCTTTGCTTTCTTGAATCTCTCGAAGTAAGGCTATGCATTTAATCAGGGTTATGTGCTGCATGGTGCGAAAATGGCAACTTACGGCCTTTTCCTCCGGGGACATGGACCTCCAACGATCTGCAGCTGCGACTACAGCCCGAACTATATACCTTCTCTCTGGAGATGTCTCATTGATGAGGGCCTGACCATCTTGGCTGTTGCGGAACTCGTTCGAAAATCTAGGGAAATACGTGATAAGAGGCCTTCTTAACATCTAGAGAACAAGAACACACAAGATAAACGGGGTTACGGGAATCGTAGCCTTCCTTGTCGAGTGGAACTTGGTTTTACCCTGAGCTTTACGAATTGCGTTGAGTTGTTTCAGGTCGGATAGGGAAGTGTTGCGGAAAAACTCTTCTCTCTCCTGCTTGACTTGTGCCTTCCTGGCTTCATTCTCGTCATAGAACGGCTAAAGAAGGGACAAGAAGGGATGGTTGAATTGCAAAGACACTGCAACAGCAGGTCATACATACTTGCTTCTCAGCTATGGAGTAGCCCCTCCAAATTTCACCAGCACGCTTGGACAGTTCTTGGAATTCTTGCAATGAGCTCCCCTGGGGTTGAGATTTGACGAAAGAGGCATAGAAAAGGAAGTAGGGGCCGGGTGCACGCTTGGGAGGCTTGAGATTTTTTGGTATGCGAACTAGAAGACGGTGAGTTCCGGCCAAGCATGCTGCAACGCATGCATACCTCTCTGTTTCTCCTGTTTCGCTTGTTTCTCCTGATGCTCGGCTGGTTTTTTCGGCGGCCTGCCTCGCTTGGCGGGAACTGCGCGTTTACCCTTGCTATCTTTCTTTTCGGCAGTCTTGCGGGTGGTCTTCCTGCCTGTCCTCTCAGCTGCTTTGGCTGGCGGGAAGTTGAACTGAGGGGTGGCGAAGAGGGTGCGACGCGTGACAACGGAAAGTGTCGCTGGATGAGCGGTGCGGGCAGCGACAGAGGCTATCGCGCTGAGTGTCATACGCCTAGTAAAGAACGACAAGACCATCTTGGAAAGTATAGACGAGGAGCGAACGGACGTTGAGGAGCTGTTTCAATGTCACGCTTTACGTCCGTCACGCGACCTGTGACTCGCGCGTCATACACACCTTGCTCGTCGTGCCCGACGATGGCGACGCCAAATCCACCACAGCTCGACTTCAACCCAACCACGCTTCCCGTCGCTCAACTCGAGTCTCTCCGTTTCAAAGCGAACCAGATCATCGAGTCCATCCAGGCGTTGCAGCGCACCATCGATGCTGGCGGACATCAGGTCATGCCTGCATGGCCCGACATCTTGTCCAAGTACAACGTCATACTCTCACAGACCCATAGCTTCTACTCCTCCCTCAGCTCACCACCATCTGCGACACACGCTCAGCCGCTAACAAAGAGTCCATATGAGAACATAGCCCTCCACCCAAGCGTCGTCATGACGGACCACCAGCTCGACAACGACCTCATACCACTCCTGCGCAACCAACAGACGACAGACGTGCTCCGCATGGAAAATGCGACCGTTCGTCGACTCGCCGAATGTATGGTCACCCGCGGGGCAATCGCTACCAACAGTCTCGAGGGCCAGAACAACCAACCCGCGCCCGGCTTCGGAACGGGCTTGAGACAGAGAGTGACATACGAAGATGTCCTTCGTGAATGCGCGGAAATACGAGATGCACACGATCACCGTGTCGAGCGTGCAGTCCGTGCCGTACTCATGCTAAGGGACAAGTTTGACTGGAAACAGCGCGTCGAAGTCGAAGAGCCAGAGCCCGAAGAACTCGAGTGGGATCCGCGTGCGCGCCAGCAAGACGCGCACACGGAAAACCAACATGTTCCTGAGATCGCAGACGTTGAGGGACAGAGTAGTGACGAGGAGGAAGTCGTGGAAGGCGAGCTCGCAGGCGACGACGGTCAAACGCCCGTGGCTACCCCTGCGGACGTTGAGATGACACCTGCTGAAAGTCACAACTAAAGTTCCTTGAATGGCATGGTGCGAAATATATGTTATAAATCGACGCCCTAATAACATGGCGCGTTCTTCAGGACCTCTACACATTCAGGCAAGATGCTCCTGGCCCATCGTATTGTTTCCCTACCGGACCCCTGTGTCGTTTCCCCCCCTTCTCGAGACATCTCCTCAGCCAAAACCGTCAAAGCTAGGTACACGGTATACCACACCCTCTTTGTCTTGTGTCGCGAAAACACAATCAGCGTACCGTCTTCCTCACCACCAAAGTACCCTTCATTTATCGCTGTGGTTGGCCCAGGCGGCAAGAACCACGCCTCCATCAGCGGATCTCCCCAAAGCGCACGCCCGAACGTCGGGAGTATATATGCGATGTCCACTTCCGTGTTTTCCTCGCTTGCTGCACCATCACTCCCTTTCCCCTGAGCCACGAACACGACAACGTCCTCTTCATTTCCTGTCACCCATATGAGCCTTGGCATCTCCACATCATCGAAGAGGAACGACCCGATCGCGCGAGAAAGGGAGCGTCGTAATTCGTCGACATCAATGTCCACCATGTAGCCAGACGGTGCAGTTTTGCGATTCTCCGTGTCGCCGCCCACTCGTTCGAGGAGTTCTTCCAAATGCAACACGAAAGTGTCTTGCCAGCTGTATGGTGTCATGTCTTCCCCATCTCCTTCCCCGTCCTCCCCGGCTTGGCTCGCAGCGAGTAAGGCGGCGAACGAGGGTACAGACGGAGGCTTTGGTGTAGGTTTGTCCATTGGTATGCCAAACCAGTCGTTTGTGATTCCATGAAGTGCGCGGAGGTGTGTACCTAGTCTCAGTTCGACCCGAGCAAGCTGTCCAAGCGAGAGTGTACCTCGGACGGATGCCAAAGACACTGGCAGGTGAGTGTGAGACGAACCGGGAATGCGAAGCAATAACCAGCCAAAGTGCCATTTTCCCTCGCCGCCCGACACATCGTGTGCTACGGGCCGTGGAACCGGCACTACGGTGCTGTCGAGAATCTTGGTGAGGAGGACGGAAAGGGCGGGGAATGTGAGCGGCCCGGGTGGTGTCGCAGCCCCTGGTTGTGGATGGCTGGGAGTGAGTGGAGAAATCAACAAGAGATAGGATCTGTCAGAGTCAGACAGGGTGATGTGGTATGATCTCGAAGACGCTGTGTAGCTGATGGAATGATCGCGTGCGTGTAAGCTCATGGTGAATATGCCTCGATTATTCTCGAATGCACACCTGTAGCTGGTGCTCTTGATCTCGGAAAATGAACCAATGTGGGCATTATAGTTCCCGTCATTGCCGTTGATGATGTCGTGCACTTGTTCTAGGGTGACTTGCATGGTGGCGGAAAGCCAGGTAAGTATGAGCTCAGCCCGTTAGATCTTGGTGGATTGGACTGGTGATGATAAGATAAGATGATCAGATATGCTTGATCTGTATAGAAGTGGGACCTCCACGCCAGCCGGAAGACAGTCAGGACCCAGAAGGCTGATGCGATGAAGCGCCGTGACTCTATATGCATTCATGTACTGACAATTTATCCTATTATATATAGTAGTAGCACAAAGACTGTCCGTATTCGCTTGTCCATTCGATAGCTGAGAACAATGTGGTCGTTTGCAATCCAAACGTAACAGGATGGGATGGAGGATGTATGAGAGGTACACATATATATAGGAAACAAGTCCTTGTGAATCAACAACTAGAGCCAGTATTACTCACTGTTTTGGGTCCAGTCCCACCAGTAGCAACCGACACGCTTTCTCCGCTTTGCGTTGAGAACATGAGTTCGATAGTCGTCAAAGTCATTTCTTGGGGAATAAACGAAGGCGTGGTGAGCTCATCTTTTCCAGCAGCCGAGTTCTGTTCGTTCGTATCACTGATCGAATCGTGGCCCTGGTGTCCTAGCACGCGATAGAGGTGGGTGACGATGACGAGTAAATTGCAAATTATCAAGCATGTAGCAATCTGGTGAACGTCAACCATGCGCGCTTTTAGTCCAAGTAACGTGAGGGAAGACGGGCTCCGAGTACAGTACCTGGAAATTGGATAGGACAATGGACCAACTTGTTAGCTCTGGAACGAGCTGGCATGCCGCGCGAATGGAGCACACTATTGACACCATTAAGCTGGATGAGAATAGTAGGCCGAGAAGTCGATGCTTTCTTGACCGGAGGGTCATTGTACGGAGCACGTATAGAGGAAAGACAACGGCAATGATGTCGGCGACGTATCCCACTGCGAAATCATGCTGAGTGTGATGCTGTGGAGAGATGAAGTAAACTTACCTGCCAACTGGGCTATCGCCATAGCACGGGGTGGAGAGCAAATAAAGTAGGGGTCCGATGGAGTCGAGTGGAACACGTGGTCCGCATAGTTGCATTGGATTGCCTCCAGCACCACCCATGAAAACCAAACGAGGAGAAAGAAAGCGACGATCGTGAGTCCATATATATGGAGACGTTCCCCGGTTGGGATGATTCGAATAATCGAGAACATTATGCTGATACGAACCGCCCTGTAAGATCTGGACTTAGCCATACCGACGCGCGCAGGTCTGGGAGGAACGCACCACAGGATACTTGTGAACGTAATCATGTATATCCACATCGAGATTATAGCCGATTCGCCTACGCCTGTAAGCACGTCGATTTCAACATTGCAATAACACCAAGCAAAGCTGGGCGCTCACCCAAATGCATGACATAGATCCAATCACTTACAACGTTTATCGTCCCGCAGACAAGGGCAACTGCCGCCCAAATATCCTCCCAACCCACTCGCTGTATTCTGATGCGTATCCACAACCGGAAGATACAAAAAAGCAGCGCCAGGCTAGCGAGAACGCTACTGGCAACTACATGGACTAAGCAGAGTTCTACAATGAATTAAAAGATGAACTCATACTCATTGACTCCGTCAAGGGACTGTCCATTGTCCAGGCCAAACGTGTGTTTCGAATATCCTTCCAGTTGCGGCGAGTGGGTTGCGCTGGTATCGGAAGTGGGCGTATAGCGGGATTACCAGCTGCGTCGAAATCATGAAGCATGTTATAAAACGTTGAGCCCTGATCGGTATCAGTATATATCTATGTAATTGTAACCCCTGTTGCTCAATGAAGGCAGCTCACCTGAAATATAGCACAGGATTGCATCCCGCGGTATTGATCGGCGGATGCGCGATCGTGTTTCCTGTCAGGTTCTTAGCGCCTGGAACCGAATCCGTGACTCTCACGAGACGCGAGCTGTCAAGACGACTCCGGCGATACTCACGCGATCGCTGCAGGCTCACCACTTTAACCATTCTATGTCTAACACAACGGGGTGATCTATATTTGCAACCAACCTAAATATAGAATGAAACGTGAAATAAAATTACCAACATATACCTATCTTGAGGTAGAATTTCCTCACCTTCATCGACAAAACTTGAAGTTCCGCCTCGAGACTTTCGTCCTACATACATGTAGGTCAATCACAACCCCGTTGCTCCGTGTGGTTTCATCGCCTCGACCGATTAGTGCCTATCCGAGCCAGACTATCCCCGAGGTTTCCCCTTCCGGAATGTAAAGGATTATCGCCTAAAGTTCAAAACATCGACAGATAAACGCCACTGGCGTAGTTGATGCGTGACAGGACCTTGCCGTGTAGGGTGCGTCGTACACTAGTACGAAACGTTTGAAAAGCGTACATACATTGCCGAGAAGATCCGTTGATCGGGCTGCATTCTCCTGCACTTGCAAATTAGTCACGTTATCGGTTGCGACTCGCCTGTACTATACCTCAACGCACAAAGATTCGTTGGTGCCAGTGTGAATAAAAGTGCATCAGATGACTGTCTAGGACGAGCCGTAACGCCAGTATGCTATACGCATGTGAGCAAGCCTTGAATAATGGGTGATGGCGATTCGGGTCTAGGAAATGAAGAGAATTTGTCATCTGTCAGAGATGTCTTCGTCGTCTGGATACGGTGAGGGCAGTGCGGCTCGGATGTCACATCCATTGCTCCGTGTAACTTTGCGGTCTGCTGGTCGAACACATAAGGAGTCGCCGCCGCCGCCACAATTTGGTACACTCGATACCTTCCCATCTGATAACGCATGCGGGTTATCCACAAGACAGCCTCGAGGCACGCCCAACATCTGTTAACAGTCTTGCAGCTTTTTCACACAACCGAAATTTTCGCATCAAGGGTGCGTACTTAGCTATGCTCAAGAGTGTTCCCAAAGAACCGTACATTGATTCGGAGAAAAAAATAATATCTGGGCCGAAGCGGCTTCACGGTGTGGACATATCCATGACTGACTCGCTTTCAAGTGAAGGTCAGTCGAATTTTCAGTGAACTCCGACACTGAGCGGGACAGTTAACTTCAGTTGGCATCTTTGGACGGTGGGTACCCCTGCTCTCCGATGTGGTAGGGGTGATCATTGACCGGCCTCCAAGCTGTACGTATTCTTTTCCAGCTAAACAGGACGAACAGCTCTGGAACGGATACCTCCTTGAAGTAGTGGGTTTGCGTACCTCGGCCTCCAATTCCTTTCGTACTCTGTACTCCTCGTCTGCCTTGATGATCAAGTGGTACTCGTCCAAATCCTCTATTATAAAGGGGTCTTTCTCATTCATCGAAACAAGTATTTGTTTCACCGCGGAGTCGCTGACGCCGAGAGGGACGGTCATGAATCTATTCCAGGCCGCTCACCACGTCTTCGATACTCACCATGTGAGAAGGATACCTTGAGCCCCCCAGTAGTTTACTTCATATTTGAGCGAGACTCGGAGGTGTGCGCACCTTTTATAGCTCTCATGTTATTGCGGAAGTCTCGTGTTCCCCGGTGCTCGATTAGAGAAGGAACGATTATCTTCGACTCTTTGGTCTGCCCACGGGAGACTAGTGCTTGTTTGAGTGCGAAGGCGACTGCTGGAGTTCCCGGGATGATGAGAAACGTCGAGGAATTTCACAGCGTTTCCGTGAATCCGAGTCCCGAAATGAGGGTGTAGCGTGAGGATTGGGCAAACAGTGCTGCGGACTTGAAGGACCCAACAATCACCGATGCTCCTATGGGCATTTGCTCGGCAACGAGTCTCTCCTTCCATCTCCCATCGTCCTTTCGCCACTAACAGGACGCCCTTGCGACACCTTGGTCAAGTTCTGTGAGTCGATCCGCTACGAAAGTATCCGAATCACCACTAACGCAACACACTATCCATCTCTTTCTCTCCGGCCGATATCACACTATTCCGGAACTTGAAAAATATGGCTGTCCTCGAAGGAAATCCACTGCCCCTCGACCAGCGTCTATTCCGGAATCCATACCTCCTCGTAAGCCCTCCAGTCCCTAGTAATTACCAGATTCCGAAGCTTGATCTGTTCCCCAGTCGTCATGTCTCAACTGTCAGTTGTTGAGCAATCCAAGCAGCTCGCTGCCTACACTGCGGTGGATAAGCATATCCTTCCCCACCACAAGGTACGCCTGTTCGATTCTTCCCAACGACCCATCCAAGTGATACTCGCGCCCCCCATGAGATCATCGGAATAGGTTCAGGTATGCGCTTGCCTCGGCCGCCTTGCCACGTACTCACTCACCCTGTTGCTACCTCCAGGTTCTACCGTGCCATATGTCGTCGAGCGCATCGTACAGCAAGGACCGGAATTGAACAAGGACCGCATCTTCATCCCTACTGGGTTTCAGTCAAAGGAACTCATCATTTCGTCCCACCTCAACCTCGGCGACGTGGACCAATTCCTAACGATCGATGTGACCATCGATGGCGCTGACGAGTCCGTTGCCTCCACTGCCCCCTCATAGCAGGCTTACGCATCAGGCACCGCTTGTGTAGGGTCGACCCTCAGCTCAACTGTATCAAGGGCGGAGGAGCATGCCATTTACGAGAAAAAGTCCTCGCAGAGGCTGCCAAAACGTGTGTTTGTCGTGCCTGCTCACTTTCCTGGCCCAACTCACTCTTCGTTGGAGGTTCGTCGTCGTAGCCGATTACAGGAAAAACAGCGAGTACCTTGGCAAGAACGTACGTCCCCGCTCTCCTCACCACAAACGGGTTTTTTTCCTATTCTCTCCCCCGGCGATCATCTAGTTCGCCCAAGGCGTACCGGTCGAGGTCGTCCCCTTTGCGTATGCCAAGGTCTTGCAGAACCTACGCGAGACACTCGGCTCGCCCAACGCGTCTCTCCGCATGGCGAAAGCAAAAGCAGGACCTGTCGTCTCCGACAACGGTAACTTTGTCATCGACGCACCATTTTCGAGGGACTTGATAAAGGATCCCTATACGGTGCGTTTCGGATTCATCTTTTTTTTTTTTTTGCATTCAACTTTCTCTGGGCCTCTTTGTCTGATGCTCAAACGATCCATGTTTTTTACCCTCCCGTGTCCGAGAACAGCTATTGGCAAAGATAAAGTTGTTGACGGGCGTCGTGGAAGTCGGTCTATTCTGCAACATCGCGCAAGCGGCCTACTTTGGTAACCAGGTACTTGTCTCTTTTTTTCAATCTCCCCCAATCGCCGGCAAAAAAAAAAGTCCTTCGTTCGCACATTGATGTTTCAACCAGGACGGTAGCGTGACAGTAAAGAGGGCAGAGGGTCCCAAAGTGATCGAAGAACGTATACCTACTCCTTGAACGGCTCTGGACGTTCGGATATAGCGATTCTCGAAAAAAGGGGACGAGGAAAATGGTACGGAAAGATTCGGAAACGTCTGTGATGGACGTGTGCATGTCTATAAACCTGCTATCGAAATCTTGTGTAGTTTGTAATTTATAGAGGGTGTTGCTGTCTAGTCTGATCAGGACTGATGCATATGGGGACAAGCACACCGCGAGTCGATGGCTGAGAAGGGGGATCCTCGAAGTGACGGAGATTTCTGCAACAGGATATCAACACACCATAGAAAGACTTTCATCCTCGCGTACGATTAAACCTGCAATCAGTTGTGTACATCAAAAGCGAAACATTTCCAAGCAATACACTCCTCTATATGTGGTACCATCTCTAATTCCCTTCGCCAATACCCCACTCACGCAGCGTCATATCTCGCCAACACCCTCTCCCTCACCTTTTCCCTCGGACACGCCCTCCCCGTCCACATCTCAAACTGCACATACCCCTGCTCGAGCAACACCTCCACCCCTCTCACCCTCGCCCATCCCGTCGCCGTCGCTGTAGCCAGCCGGAGCAGCGGCGTCTCGGCCGGTTTATACGCCATGTCGACGACGACGCCCGTAGGGGCACCAAACAGCGTACTCGGGAGTTGAATCGCGTTCGTCATCGACGGAGTGGATGTGGATGTGGATGATGATGACGATGACGACGTGGCATCGGCGGGGACAGTGGACACGATCACGCACGGGGGTGTACTGGGCCACACACCCAACGCCTCGATCGCGCGCACCCGCGTCTTGCCCTGTCCCTCATCAAACGCCGTCGCAATCGCCTCAGCCTTGTCCCTCGTCCGGTTAAACACATACACCTCTCGCACGCCCAACGTCTTGAGCGCATACACCGCCGCACGCGCCGTGCCCCCCGCCCCAATCACCAACGCCGCCTCCCCCGCTCCACTCCCAAAACCCAAACCCAGCCCCACCCCCGACGCACGCCCTCTCATAGCCGCCGCGATCCCGAGGTAATCCGTGTTCTCCCCATAGAGCGCCCCATCCCTCGGCACGATTGTATTCACAGCCCCGATCGCCTGCGCTGCGTCCGACAGCCCGTCCAACAACGGCATCACGTCCAGCTTGAACGGAATTGTCACGCTCGCCCCGCCGAATTCTTCCTCCCGAATCACCCGTCGAACGTCATCGTTGACCGTCGGTGTCTCGAACAGGCCGTACGTATGCGGCAACCCGAGCGTCTCGAACGCCGTATTGTGCAGCGTCGGAGACATGGAGTGTGCGATCGGCGTGCCAAAGAGGTAAAACCGGCGCGCGGGGAGCAGCCCACACAGGTGCAGTGCCCGCTGGATCTCGACAAACGCGAGTTGGCCTGGCGCGGCTTTGCTGGGGACCAGCGGGTGCGTGACGGGCGTGAAGCACGTGTTGAGCACCCGCGAGAGCTGGCCTTGCACGCCAATGTTGATCGCGATGAGCGGCTTGGTGGTGTGCTTGGCAACAAAGGTCTGGAGGGCGAGATTGCTCGCAAACGAGGTCGCTTTGGAGACGAGCTTGACAGTGTCGCCGTACTGCGATGCGACGCCGTACGTCGACGACATGGTCGGTGCGTCCCATGCAATCGCGCCCGTCCAGTCGTGGAACGACGCAATAATCTGGGAAGCACCTTTGAGGTGCACGATCTCCTTGGTAAAGTGCAGTGGGAGCGTCGTCTCGACATCGATGTATTCGCATCCGAGACGCAGCGAGAGTTTGAGGAGATCTGCGGCTTCCTTTGTCGCGTCGTTGGGGAACGCACCGCCTTGTGCGATCGTGCGGACAGTAAACACGATGGGGAGGGACGTGGCGCGTCGGAGCGCAGAGATTTGTTGCGAGACATACGCATGCGATGGAATTGGGTTGGTAGAGCCCGTTTCGCGGAGGAGATCGACGCGTAGCTCGAGCGCATCCACACCCGTACTGAGTTCAGGAATGTCCGCCAACGCGGGCATGACGTCTGGGTACGTCAACGACAAAAAGTACGATCGCACACCCTGCGCGGCCTTCGCCACGTTCGGTGCCAGATTAGGCTTCAATCCAGAGACATGCCCAAAGAACCTCTCCACCTCGCCGCCCAAACCACTCTCCAGCGCGGCATAGTTGCCAAATTCGTACCCGGCACATTGCGCGAACCACGGCTCGCGACGGGCAAACACATCCCGGACCTCCTCGCCGTACGCGGGCCGTTCGCCCTCTTGGTCGAGGTAGGACTCGATGACGGACAGCTCGCGCTGCACCCAGACGACTTTGCCGCCTTGCCGGGTTGAAAATTCGACGAGCGCTTCCCGTGCTGCGGGCGTCTCGACGATGCCCCCTCCAAGACTGATCACCCAGCCCTTGGCATGTGTGGACAATAGAGATTGTAAGAGCTCCGTCTCGGCCGCCCGGAAGGCTGGCCACCCGTGTGTTTGTACATAGGTTCGCACAGAGGGTGGATGCACTGAGTCAAAGTGGGCGTCAAAGTCGAGGAAGGGAAGGGAGAGTGCACGTGAGGCAAGCACCCCAATGTGGGACTTGCCGGAACCGCGCATGCCAATGAGGAGGATCGATGGTGTCGTCGACGGCGTGAGCGCTTTGGATACGGCGGGTGTGGCGTTTGCTGCGGGAAGCGGGTGTGCATGGGGTATGTCAACGCCTTGGACTTGAATGCCGATCTGTATGATGCGTGAGGCAACGCGAATGAGAATATGCGTGTACCGTACCTTGTTCTCCAAGTCATCCCACCAATTGGGCCATGTCTTTTCGACGCACCGCTTTTCCTCGATGATGGTGCCATTGACGACAGTGGCAAGTACGGCGAACGCCATCGCGACACGATGGTCGTCGTAACAATGAATCGAAGCTCCATGCTTGAGACTGGCGAGAGGCCGCCCATAAATGACGATCCCGTCCTCAAATTCGTCCGTCTCGACTCCAAACTTGGCTGCACGAGTGTCAGGGAACGATCTCGAGCACTACGATCATGCGACGTACCTAATTGGTCCCTCATCGCCTTGATGCGATTACACTCTTTGACACGCTGGTTCGCGATCCCGCGAATCCGCAAGACGTTCGTGCCCACACCGCCTCCCTCGCCTTTCCCGCCGTCAGTTGCGACGGCACCCACGACGGCAGCTGTCAAAAATGCGTCGGTCATGGGTTCCATGTCCACCTCGCCCATTGCCTTGAGCGTTCCGATCGGTGGCCCTGTGACGGTCGTTTCTGTAGCGGTCTGAACGACGGTACATCCCATCGGCTCGAGGACTTCTTTGGCAAAGCGTGCGTCGCCTTGGAGGGACGAGGAACCTATGGAGGCGAGCGTGCAAGACGTACCAGTAATGGCGGCGACAGCAAGCGGGTACGTGGCACTCGATGCGTCTGACTCGACCGTAAAGACGCCCGACTGGGGGACGGTGTACACCCCGCGCGGGATCTTGTACACGTTGAGCGGTGCACCCGTCTCGGGGCCGCACTCGCGGGTGACGTGGATGCCAAAATCGCGCATGAGGGCGATAGTCATGTCGATGTAAAGCTGGGAGATGACGGCTTTTCCGGTGAGGACGAGAGTGGTGTCTTGTTGGGCGTAGGGCGCGCAGAGGAGGATGGAGGAGACATACTGCGAGGAGATGGAGGCATCGAGGGTGAGGTTGCCGCCTGAGAGACCGGTGGGGGCAATGGAAAGGGGGAGACAACCGGATGTGCCAAGGTAGTTGATGTCTGCAGCGGCCTTTGAGAGGGCTTCGACAAGTGGTGCGATGGGACGCTGTTTCATGCGTGCATTGCCCGTGATGACTGTGCGATCCGACGGGGACGGGGTGGTGGATGGTGAGACGAGGGTGCAGACGGTAGTGAGGAAACGTGCGGCGGTGCCAGCATTGCCGAGGTAGAGTTCTGTTCCAGGTGGAGGAAGCGAAAGTTTGCCACCAGATCCGGTGACGATGAGGGTTTCGCCATTGTCGGTCCACTCGAAAGTGGCTGCCTATCGGGGGGGTGAGCAGGTAAGGAGCAAAAGACAAGACGACGCACGTTCAACGCTTGCAAGGCCGCCATCATAACCTGGGTATCGTCCGAATGCAGAAGATTCTTCAACTTGACAGTGCCATTTGAGAGCGCTGCGAGGACAAGTGCACGATTGGAGATGGATTTGGAACCCGGTGTGGTGAGGGTGATGTGTGGGACGCCTGCTTTGCTAGCAGCGGTGGGTGCAGGGGTGATGGCGGGTGGGGAAGGGATGAGCTGGGGAGGTAAAGGGCCCTTTTCTGTGACGCCTGGTAGCTCCCACAATGGGTTTGGGAGGGATGGCTTAAGGTAACCGCCTGGGATACCGCTGATGACGGTGACGCCGTCTGCGAGAACCTTTCTTATTTCATCGTCGGGTATACCTGTTGCTCTGAGTTCGTGAATCTTTCCGATGCTCGACAAGAGAACGATTTTCTTGAGTTTGGAAGTGGTATTCTTTTTGTCGATAGCCATGCGATCGAGGAGGCTGTCGATGGTCATTGGGGGTGCTGATGCGGCGCGTGCCTGGTCCTGGGCGCGCAGGACGAGGGGATTTGTGAGGGAGGTTGGGAGGCCGTAGGAGTCGATGCAACGACGAAGTCTTCCGACACCGACCTGACCGAGGCCCGTTTCCCTTCCGCGACCTCTGGCGATCTCCGCTTCGAGGACCATACCGATGGCGACGCACTCGCCGTGGAGGAGGTAGGGAGTGAGGAAGGCTTCGATGGCATGACCGATGGTATGACCAAAGTTGACGAGGTTGCGGAGGTGAGCTTCCTTTGGGTCGTAGGAGACGATGGTGGCCTTTGTGCTGACGGAAGAGATGATGAGGGTGAGGAGGGGGTGGGAGGCAAGATCTGCGAGGGACTGGGCATGGATGGTGGCGAGGGAGTCGAGGAGGGTAGCGGAGAATGATTCGAGCAGAGCAAACGCGTCTTGGTCCCAGATGGCTGCTGTCTGTGGGTGGGATGAGGGAGAGCGGCGATTGGGGGGGAGATACGGACCTTGATGATCTCTGCGAGACCGTTTGCAAGCTCGCGCTTTGGAAGCGTTGCGAGGAAGGCGACGTCGATAAAGACGTATTCCGGCTGCCAGAATGCGCCGATGAGATTCTTTCCGAGGGGTGTGTCGATCGCGGTCTTTCCGCCGACGGCAGAGTCGACCATGGCGAGAAGGGAGGTGGGGATCTGGACGACACGGACGCCGCGCATGCTGGGGGGGAGTCAGAGGGGAAAGGGTACGAGAGGGAGACGCACAAAGTGGCTGCGACGAAGCCGACGAGATCGCCGATGACGCCGCCTCCGAGGGCGAGGAGGACGGTGTTGCGGGTGCACTTTTGTGCTAGGAGAAAGTCCTCGATGGCGGCCTTTCCGTCGCGCGATTTCGTTGTCTCGCCTGGGGGGATGACATGGGTGATGAAGCGAGGGGCGGTGGATGGATCGGGAAAGGTGTCGCGGATGTGGGCGTTGAAAGTGTCGGTGAAGAGGGGGAGGTAGAGTGGGGCGATGTTTGTGTCGGTGACGAGGACGTAGACGGAGGCGGAGAGTGTTGTGAGGAGTGTCTGTGCGATGTGTTGGTGGAGGTGAAATCCGCAGTGGATGGCGTCTCTGCCGAGGATGGGGATCTTGTATACAGACATTGTGTTGGAGGTCACTAGCGATACACGCGCGGATATTTGTACCGGAATCTCGGATTCATACAGAGTGATCCGGGGTCACACTCGGCTTATTATTTATTCTAAATTACCGGGTCGCTCTCTCCATCGACCATGCTTGCTCGCCGTCTCGCATCGCGTGCCCGCTTCGTGCGCGCCATCTCAACACCACCCCAGCACCAGAATCGATGGCGCGGCTTTCTGCAGCTCGTCGGCCGAGTCTCGCTCGTCTCGGTCGTCGCCGGTCAGTCTTTTCCCCCCACTCTCAGCACGCGTCTAATTCTTCCCAGCGACGGGCACGCTCTACTACATCTCCCACAAGGAACGCCATCCCGGCCCACAGCTCCCGTTCGACCCCGACAAAAAGACTCTCGTCGTTCTCGGCAGCGGTTGGGGTGCAACAAGTCTTCTCAAACATCTCGACACCGAAAATTACAACACCGTCCGTCTCTTCTCTCCACTCTCCGCGTCTACTCACACCTCATTCAGATCGTCATCAGCCCAAAGAACTTTTTCCTCTTCACCCCTCTCCTCCCCTCCGTCGCGGTCGGCACACTCAGCCCGCGTTCCATTCTACAGCGTATGTCCCGCCCATCTTGTCTTATCTCGCTCATCTCTCCCTCAGCCACGCGCTTCCTCACCCGCCACAAGGCCAGAGAAGTTGCCGTCATCGAAGCAGAAGCAACAGACGTCGATGTATGTCATCCCTTTTCTCTCTTCCCTCTCCTCATCCCTCTCTCTAGCCCGTCAACAAGACCGTCACCTTTACAGGTACTTTCATTTTCTCTCTTCTCTCTTCTCCCTCACCCGCTTCCAGACTCTTCCCCTCTCCGTCCCGTCGAGCCAACCAGCATCATCCACTATGACTATCTCGTATATGCCGTCGGTGCCGAAACACAGACGTTTGGCATCCCTGGCGTAAAGGAAAACGCCTGCTTCATGAAGGAGATCGCTGACGCCGAACAGGTCCGTACCCCACACGCATATACTCTTCCCTCTCACACACTCTCAGATGCAAAGACGCTTCTTGGATTGCGTAGAAACCGCCGCCTTTCCTGGTACCACCGAGGAAGAAAAGCGCCGTTTGTTGCACATGGTACACCCATTCTCCTTCCCCCTCATCTCACCTCACCTTCCCCACAGGTCGTCGTAGGCGGTGGTCCCACAGGCATCGAGGTCGCGGGTGAACTACACGACTTCCTCGAAGTTCGTCATCTCCCTTCACACACTCCCATCCTTTCTCACCCAAAACAGGAAGACCTCAAGGCTTGGTACCCCGAACTTCATCCCTATATGCGTCTCACACTCGTCGAGGCACTCCCCAGCGTCCTTCCCATGTTCAGCAAAGAGCTCATCACATACACCGAAAAGACCTTCAAGGAGAGTAGGATCGATATCATGACCGGAACAATGGTACACCCTCTTCTTTTCCCATACGCACCTGCTTGACATCCACCAGGTCAAAGGCATCAGCCCTACTTCCGTCACTCTCAAGCCAAAAGATGCCCCAGAACAACAAGTCGACTGTGGCCTCGTCGTATGGGCCGCTGGAAATACCAGTCGACCCATTACAAAGAATCTCATGGCCAAGTTAGCAAACGACCAGACCAACAAGAGGGGCATTTCCGTTGATAGTACGTCATTCTCCATCTCTTTGACTAGATCGCAGTCCTCACCATTTCTAGACCACCTCCGAATGCTCGGTGCACCTTCCATCTTTTCTCTCGGTGACTGTACCTCTACCTCGTATGCCCCGACAGCCCAAGTAGCCTCGCAGCAAGGTGCTTATCTCGCCCGTATCCTCAAGTTGATCGCGAAACGCGATGCTCTCGAAGACCAGGTCAAGACCCTCTCGTCCGCAAAGGATGGAGAGCAACTCGATGACGAGGCAACGAAACGCGTCGAAAAGCTCAAGAAGAAGATTGGCAAGATTCGTTTGAACCCGTTCGAGTACAGTCATCAGGGGTCTTTGGCGTGAGTTTCAATCGCGCTCCGTCTCACATGCACTGACGGTGCTCCCCAGCTACATCGGCTCTGACAAGGCTATCGCTGATTTGCCCATATTTGGCCGAGAGGTGCGTCGTCCTCTCTGTTCTCTCGATGCTTACGAATATCGTTTCAGTGGGCCAGTGGGGGCATGGCTACGTATTTGTTCTGGAGAAGTGCCTATCTAAGCACGCTCTTCTCCCTCCGGAACAGGGCCTTGGTCGCCGGTGATTGGCTACGAGTCAAATTCTTTGGTCGGTGAGTGACGTGATGAATCCCGGGATTCAGTGGTATCCTACTCCTTTGGGTGGGCTGGACCTCCACCTTGTGCGCGATGCTGCACAGTGGCACAAGCTATTGCAGTGCTCTGGCGGTGCGCGACGCGTATGGCGCTGTATGCTTCTAAGCAACTGGGCTCCCGTTGTCGCCGACGCTGTTTGAGCGTATCACGGGGCTGATCATTGCCGGTCCTTGGCTCTGCTTATTCCATTTTTTCGTTGATGGCGCGTGCTAACGCCGACCATGTTGCAGGGATGTGAGTCGCGAATAAGGGCATCGCCATCCACCACCATGCGATGTGTTCCACCTTGACGGATACCATTATATTATCATAACTCGTTCATACTGCGTCCTCCACACTCACGGACGAAGGGCATAACATGTGGTGCCTGTCCATGGCCGGTGTCATTTAACACTTATTTAACTTTAGACATAGACATAGACATAGATCGTTTCATCGCCATTGGCCACTTTATATACATACAGTACATACACACAAGGATGCATCTTATATTCCGAGCGACGTGCCACCGGACAAGGCGATTCAGAAGGTGATACCGGAGATGCTTGTGATCGGTGCTGCTTATGCATGTCTTTCCGTGTTGGACGGCAGCACAGCAGTGATCGATCGATCGATCTTCGGAGATTGACTGGCTGATTGTCTCGGTGACCCTGCCACGTACTGCATTGGCCCGTCGCGCTGACGAACGTGTCGAGGGACCAAGCGATTGCTTAGGGCATCTCCAGTTGGACTCTCGGTGACTAACCACGATGAGTGGGCTTATGGAGGATAACGCGTGGATCAGTCACGGTGTCGCTGCACGGGCGCAGCGTGTGTCAAGGCACACACGTACGTGCTCGTACCCACATGTATAAGTATCCTAGGACACGGCGAGCGCCGAGCAGTAGGTTCTATTCCAACCCAAATTTGTTCAAAGTACACCCTTCCAGTCAGCCAAATTATAAGGGGAAGGGGTGCGCGTACCGTATACGCCTCTGACAGGAGTCAGGACTCACTCGATCATATCGCTTCAACCACAGTTACGTCACTTGTGCCCTGCAAAGACGTTATCGCTTGACGATTCAGAGTATACCCAAAACCAGCAAAAAGTCCCAGTTCCTAAACTAAACTCAATATATGTATAGCAACAAAAAAAGAGGTGAGGGACTTGCCTCACCGTGCCGGGCGTTCCGGGGGTTGACGTGCCGTACACGTTACCTTGTCGCCTGGTTCAAGTCGTGGCGGGTACTCTCGGTGCATCCTGGGACGCAAAAGTTAAAAACGTTGACAGGAAGTACTCGGTCGTTCTTGAATCTGTTCTTGTCAAACAAAGATAGCAGTGACTTTGTGCGATTTTTTTTTTTGGGTACTGCCACCGCGTCCAAGCAAGTATGGTGTAGTGCAAGTGTAATGTTCACCTACGCTATGTTACATAAGCACAGGTAGCACATGTACCTCTATGGCGACGAAAACATGGCACGTCATAAAAAAGGCAAGGGTAAAGTAGGACGAAACAACGAAGAAGTGGAAGAATATAAATGTAGATGAATTACCGCGATAGAGATATCGCAGCAAAAAATGGGTTTGTGCGAGTCCTTATAAAGAGTACATCTAAGCAAAGGCTTCAAAATTCGAACGCTTCGACATTTCGTTCCTTTGACTCGTTCTCTCTCTCTCTTTTGTATCGTCGATTGCCTGGACATAAAATCTACATGTCGTGAGCGTGCCGAGAAAAGTTCGTGATGGAGCGTCAGATGGTTGTAGATGTCTCAAAAAAAAAAAAGGCAGAGACAGAAAGCGAAACAGACATCAAGGTGTGCAAGTAGCCGTACCACCATAAGTCTGCACGGCGTACGGTCCCAACAGCGGCGCGACGGCGCCAATATCCCTAGGCCTGGGGACATCCCCGAGGTCGTCCTGCGTCGCCCACCGACTCTGCGCCCTCAGGCGTTTCCCATACGCCAACAAGGCTACCGCCGCCGGGAACCCAACACAGCTCACACACGCCAACGTCATACTCGCGTTCCAGATACCCAGGGCGCGATACAGAGGCACAGCCACGCTCGGGGTCACCGCCGCCGTGAGGTTCCGCGCGGCGCAGTTGGCGGCGACGACCGAGGCCGATCGAGTGGGGTAGAGATCGATGTAGTAGTTGAGCAGGGAAAGCTGCATCAACGTCATGCCCATGCCCACGGGGATACCTGACAGGGCGGCGAGGAGACAGGGGCTGTCGGGGCGCGCAGCCAGGGCGAACCAAAACATGCCGATGGGGGTGCAAAGGGACGCGAGGAGGACGCCTGGGAGACGCTCTTCGGGGGAGATCTCGCGTTTCCCAGAGGATTGAAAGAAGACTTGGTTCCGCCGCGCTCGGTGCTGGGGTCTGAGAAAGAGAAAGTAGACAAGGACGCCGAGGAGGGTACCGAACCAGGGTGCGAGGAAGACCAGACCGGCCTCCTGGCGGGACATGCCGTAGAGAGTCATGTAGACGTGTGGGTACGCCTACGATAGAAGATCAGCATCGCATGCGAGAAAGAATTGCAATACAAAAGCACCTCGAGAAGGAGAAACAAGAGTCCGTAGACGAATGCGTGGTAAAGCGTGGTCCACGTCACGATCGGTTCGTGTAGAAGCATGGCTAGAAACATTCACGTCAACTTCATTATCCACCCCTTCATGACATGCTCACTGATCGGCGTGAAGAGTGCTTCCTTCCAGAAGCTCGATGTATCCCGAGTTGGGATCACCGACATGCCTTGTTGTTTTGCGATCCTTTTCTGGATCGCAGTAGGTTCTGTCTCTGGGAGAAGGGCGACAAGCCCTGTGATGATGGCAGCCCAGACGGTGATGAACCCCATCAACCAACGCCAGGGCACATACGCGCCGAGGAGCGACGCCGGCACAGGTCCAAATGTGGGTGCACCTTGCAGCACGATTGTGAAGAGCGCCACGAGCGGTGCACGTTCACGGGGATCAAACATGTCCGAGAGTGAACCACCATAGAGGGAGAAAATGCCGGACCCGAACAAGCCCGCGAGTGCGCGGGACCCGAGCAGGGTGAATATAGACGGAGACAGCGCTGTGCACAGCGATAGTACTATGCTGTGTCAGTCGCATTCAGGATGACAGGCGTGCAAGCGACTGACTGGTGAATGCTACCAACGATGTCATGTAGACCGGTTGGCGACCGCATAATTCGCTCAATGGAGCGGCGATGAGCGGTCCAAAGATGTCCCCCTGATATACATGTCAGATGAGCAAACATACACTGTGTCGATCGACTTGCAAAGTTGTAGAGGCCCACGCCGAGGGTGACAATGGATTCCGTGACACGGAAATCATGTTGGATCTGCTGCTCAATGCCAGACTAGGGTCTATTCAGCATGCATGCATCTGCAAATACAGTTGGTCGCCTCACATAAAAGGTCGATGCAAGATCGCTGTGGCAAAAGAAATATGCATGAGAACTCGGCGGCATCACCCGCTACGAAGCAAAGTACTCACACAGGTGCCATCGAGTTCCAGATGACGAAGGTGATCATCCATCGTCGCCACTTGCTCCATTGATGAGGGTCGTGCTCACCGCTCAACACGTACGAAGGCACTGAAGACATCTACCTGACCCAAAAGTCGAATTTGAGCAAGATGAAAGGGCAGTAGCGAACGTAAAGCCTTTATACCTGCATATTAGGTATCTCGATGGCAAATACTGTCGCATCCCTGAAGTCGGTTCCATTGTATTAGGACGCGAACTTGAAGCGAGCGACCAATCGCCAAATTCTCTTTTATGAATGCGCAAAGCCACAAAGGGGATGGTTCGACGGGAACCCGGTGGAATGATGGCGCTTTGATGTGGTGCCATCACGCTTGCATTTTTCAGGCATATGCGACGTTATTCGCGTCCGAGCCAGGCCCAGGGGAGAAGAAGCTCCAAGAAAGGTCCGAACAAGAGGTGATTTCCGGAACTCTCAGCGCCAGTCATCCGAGACCGTGGAAGCTTCTCGCGACGGTGGCAGTAGACAAAGTGCTCTGATGAGCACTGAAGTGCGCGCCCATGTTATACGTCATGGTTGCATAGCCAATTATGTAGAAGAAGACCGCCCAGATGGGGTGAATGCCCGTGATCACGAGTTGCGGGGAACCCTGGCCAGATGAACTTCTGGCCCATTAGGAGTGACAAGACGGGCTCGAACGTTCGTGAATTCAATAAAGTCAGGAGAGATGGCATTAATAGTCCTAGCAACTCCGCACAATTGGCAAATCATTGGATGACTTTCCGTAGCTATTCCGGGAATAAATCGGGATTTGAAAGTTGTGCAAGCTGGAACGTTCCGAGCTTACAGTACAAGCATCCCGGTGACCAGTACGCCGCTAGCAACCTTCCTTTCTCGGTCAGGTTTGCCAAATATATAGATTTTCAGTCTACGGAAACTTCGAAAATCATCCAAAAATAAAATAAGCGAAAATCACGCAATAGCCAGCGAATTGCCAGCGAATTGAAAGAAGCTAACAGTTAACACAATGGATCCCCGACTCCCACGATAGTGGAGGAGTGTTCTTCTCTGCAATAACAACGAGCACCCCGAAACTTTATTGGATCCACTATGAACTATAGTATGAATTAGACGGTTGGGTTCTGGGCTGACGGCTGCGTGAACGTGACAGGGTCCCAAGTGTGCACAGTGATGTATGTGGTGGTTCTCATTTCACATGTACTTCACTGATCATGGAGCGAACAGATTCATTAACAAGCGGGCTGGACGTGCAGCTCATCTGCTTGATGAGGCATTGTGTCCTTCTCTCAACCATGCTCACTGTGTTAATGAATACCCGTCATACTATAATCCTGTCTATTACCCGCAGTTCGCGGGCTCTTGCTTTGATACCCAGAACTACTGCAATTGATTCCGCAATGCCCTTTCCTCCCACCACATTATCTGTTCGCAGCGTCCTCGATTCGCCGGTCACGCCGTCTTTTACGATGGGGTTGCCATCTAGGTTTGTAAAGGCAATATGTAGTTTCGTCTCCGTCGGTGCGAAAGTGCATTAGACACACGTCGATACTATATGGTCAGTAATAGTACCCATCCAATGTCATTTGCTTTGCGTTCTCCATTTCCTCACGATGCATCTCCCCACGGAATTTGCAAAGTTTCCACGTCAACTCCAGAGAGGTTCAGCATGACGATGAGCAATGCAAGCCTTCTCAAGCCTCTTGCACAACGAAATGATCTCTAAACGTGGAATTGGAGCAGACTTGGTGGCTCGTCATCTCCTTCGTCAGCTGGATCGACCTTTATATTGTCGGAATGTTTGGTTTTGGTGTCGGATGGTATGGCACAGGTTTGGGTCTTGGTTTACGCGGCTCAGCCGGAGCAGGCATGGTGTTTAGGCCGAACTTACCCTTATACAAGGATCTGCTGTTTTCCCTGCATACCACTGTGGTGCCCGAAAGTCTATGCAGTATGAGATATGAGCGGTTGTACTGCATCTTCCTTCGACAACGAATGGCCATGCTGACTAATCCTGATTACCTTGCTTGGAAAGCGATCCCGTAATTCAAACACTACGTTCACGTGTTGCTCATTCACGTGATGTGCATGACTAAGTTGAGGCTCGCAAACGAGTTATGGTCCATGTCTGCTGCCACGAGGGCCTCCATATGTGTGCAGACTGCATCTGAAGCTCGTATGAATACAGAACTGAAGAGCGGCAGAAAGCGCAGGGTTACAGAGCTTAGAAGAAACATACGCCCGAGAAC